>KZ505692.1:964787-1020596 GCA_002844005.1 Limosa lapponica baueri
TCATTTTAGTTGCCCTACGTTGGACTCTCTCCAATAGTTCCCTGTCTCTCTTGAACTGGGGAGCCCAGAACTGGATGCAGTATTCCAGTTGTGGCCTCACCAGTGCAGAGTAGAGTTCCTTTGCTTTGCATTATGCCTTCATAGTATCAGCTGCAGTATCTGAGTTAGAAGTTAATCTGTTGCAGCTTTGGGATAAATGTATAATGCAAAGATTACATGGAATGCTATTACTATTTGCATACTCCTCAAATCAATTAAATAGATGAAGCCAATAAAACTACAAGCCAAATAAAGCATTATCATCACAGCAGCATTTTGTCATGATTATGTACACAGAACTCTGAAATAGCACTACTTAGAATCTCTAATTTCATCCAGTTGCCTTTGAATTTACATCAGTAAAACTCAAGCTAGAAAATCGTTAATTCTCTTTGCAAAGAGACTTCTATAATATCTTGGCAAATATGAGTGTTGTTTATAACCATTTTATGAATGAAAATTATTTCTACCGTGCATTTGGTAGACATATTAGAATATCAGATGTCTTAGAAGATGTGATATCTTCAAGACCACATATTAGAATTATTAGATTACCAGGTATCTTGGAATATATGGAGTCTTCAATACTGAGGGTATTTTCTGCTATTATTGACACCTTCTAATGCTACAACTTCTATATGAAAAACGTGAATTCTATATGATCACTTTCACAACATGTATATTATACATCTTCAAGTTCAATATTGTAAGTTTTTCAGTTTTTCCTTAATTTGACCCCTACTGAAAAGTTTAAAGTTTTAGGGGTTTGGTTTTGTTTGGTTTTATTTTTTTTTTAAATTAAGATGAAAATTCAGGTGTTACCTACTTGGGTCCCACCCAGGGAATGGGTAGTTTATGCCAAGAATCTGTAATGTGGAAATAATTCAGATTTCTGCAAAAACATACACAAGAAGTTCATTCTTTTACACCATGTGTACATTGACTATGAAACAAATGGGGAAATTCTGAATTGTTATTTTTATTCTGACCATCTATCAGCAACTTTCACCTTTTTTTTTCCTTTGACCTACCTACCTCCATGTATGCTCTAATGAAACTGAGCTACCCTGGGACACTGAGAGAACTGAAATGAAAGAAGAACATGAGGTAGTCAAGGGTTCTTGTTTAATGAACCTTTATTAACCTCCTACACATTCCCTCTCATTATGTTGATTTCAGTCTTAGAAAAGATTTTTAAAATATATTCAGAGATACTGCCTGCTGTGGAAAAGTTTGGGTTGTGAGGAATGTGGTGGTATGCCAGTTCTTTCAGGATGGAAAGAGAAAAACTAAGAATGCTTACCAATTAAGGTAATGTAATTCAGCAAGCCAGAATCAACTGCAAAATAGCCCTGCTAAGGCTGAAATGATGTAACTGCAGCATAACTGTGCAATCCTAGTAAGGATTTGTGAGAATCAGTTCCTATAAGGCAACCTTATAATAAAACTTGTGGCTGAAGACCTTCACCAAGGAAAGTAACACATGGAAGAAAAAGAACCGCCTAGGTGTTTATGGTGTGACTAGGTAGCATAAACCAGTAGAGACTAAATAAACCATTATTAAGGTCACTACTGAGCAAGGAGATAACGGAGTCTTGCAAAGACATACTTTAATTGGTAGCATCTTAAAGTCAAAGTAGCTATGTTGAGTTATAGTAGCTGAGAATGTAGCCTTTTATCTTCAAAGAACTCCAACTCAAGGAGCTTTGAATCATATAGAACTGAAGTAATATTATTTCCCCCAAGACAGTTTCTCAGTATGGGGACATTGCTACAGGGTGAATTTATTGGTTGCATCTTTGATGCTACTGACCATAAGGAAACTGCACTGTATTTTCTCAGATTGCAAGCTCACCTTTAAGGATTTCAACTTCAGTGCTCCTGCCTTGTGGAACAAAAGAGAAACTTGTTAACTTGCGCTTGACCTCAAGGCATAACTGTCATTAAAGACATCATCCCCCTTAAATAGCTTAATATTTCTCTTGCTTTTGTTATTTCTAACAAGAGTACAAACTCTTTCCTGACTAGGTCTTGGCAGGAAGGATCTGCCCTTTTCTATCTTTAGCAGTCAGTCTAGCTATAGTTTTAGATGTTCAGGCCAGGTATACTTGCATTTCTCTTTGACTGTACAGAAACAATCCAGTTTGTGCAAATCTCTGATATAAAATACAACTCTACTTTAATAACATTACTGTAGGTGAAAGTGAATGCTGAGCATTGGTAAAAGAAGGACTTAGTCTACACAGACTCTGACATGTTGTAGTAGCTGTGAGGAGATTAATAAAACTGTCAACATCCCGGACTTTGGAATTCCACATGAAGCAGCAGAACTGAGGGAGTTGCAATCATATGTGCCATTATGCAATGGTTAAATCAGGGCTCAGATCAAAATTTTGTAGGCTAGCCACCTGTCTGTTAAAGATCTGAGTAAACAATGCTGCTCTTGTTTTTACTTTCTTGTTTCAAATACAATTATGCTACATTAAAAGCTAGTCAATCCAACATACTCAAACATGTCATGTTCTCTCTGTATTGGTTTTCTAGCTGTTGCCTGTTCAGAGAAAGCAGCTAAGGATTGTATATTTACTTAATACACTTAAAATTTTGTCAGCATGTCTTATTCTTTCTCCTCCTTGAAGGTATGCAACTGGATAGTAACATTTGTGGGAGGACACCAGCAGTACTGAAGCCATAAATGTTCTATTGGCAAAGGGCAGTTGGAGGAGAAGGCAGCAAGCAAAGGAGAAAATAAAGAAGACCAGAAGGGAATAATTTATCTTGCAATATAGACGGTTTGTCCTAGCAGCAGACTTAAATTAGCTTATTAAACTAACTAAATTTAGAGGTTTTTTTTAAATATCCAATGAAGCCAGAAATTCTAGAGTGCCGAGTGAGTATTTTTCTTTTGAAATTCCCCCTCTTTACTTATTTTCTACCAAAGAAACACCTAGAAGCTTGAGCATATATTTATCTATGCATCATAGGATGTTAGGCAAAAAATAAATCTCTAGCCAGAAGAATTTATTACCTAAATAGAAAACCAAGAAATTGCTGTTATCTATATTTCACTAGGACAAAAATCAAGAAACAGCACAATTCAGTCATTTGCCAGAGGTTATACAGCAAATTGTGACTTGTAGAATTCAGCTCCAATCCTTCTGTCTCGTACTCCTGGGAAAGAGGTCAGCCTTATCTGCTGACAGGGTGGGTGTCCAGCAGCATTTCTATTTAGACCTCTGTGGTAAGACTGTACCAAACTATGCCAGGACTGAAGCTCCTTGGACTATATCCACTTCCGTGGGTACACCCTAACAGACAATGCAATGCACAGCCATTTGGTCATTCCTTTTTCCACACACGCTAAACAGCAGTAAGGCAAATGCCATATGCAGAGCTGACAGAAATAAATTGCACAAAAGTGATGAAGCATGGAGAATTATTTAGTAATAGCAGAAACTTCTAGTCAATACTGACCTTTACTCAAGTGGCAGTATTTCTAGGTGATGAGTAATTGCAGGCATACACACAGTGCATATATACCTTTCTGAATCTTTGAGTTTCTGTGTGGTTTTTGTCTATTTAGCTAATATTTATTCTTCCTCTACTGTATTTGTCTATTAAAAGATATCAAAAGGAAAGCAGTCTAACATTCTTTTTCAAACCTTTACTTATTTTATTAGCAATTTCAAGACATTTTTTTATCTAAGGCAAATGCTAATGTATGACCTTCTGCAATGGCAGTTTTACATCCTGAGGTGACAAACAGTTTTTAAAATACACCTGGTACCTTTCATTTCTCAGTCATAAGTGCACTTCAAAACCAGTGAGAATATACTACAACCAGCTTTGATGACATTCCTCGAAGAATATGCTATAACTCAGAGTTGACTAAGGGCAGCAGAACAGAACTGTCATTGAACCATTTTTGAATTACATAAAAGTTTACTGACCATTTTAGCCAGAAATCGAAGTAAATCACATTACTTATTTGACCAGCTGCACTTGTTTAATGCTGCAATTTCTATCTCATGAACTAAAGACACTCCCAAAAGTACTCTTGAACTAGTGGAGAACTTTGCTGCAGTAAGATGTCTAATTCTGTTAAATTAACAGGGCACACATCATGTTTAAAATCCATGCTTTCATTTGAACAGAAGATTTTCTATAGAAATAGCTAGTTATTTTTCTTGCATTCTAAAATTGGAAATTATATAGAAAAACAGTGTTTATTGTCTTACTCTATGAGTTGTACTAGTTGGTTGTGCATGACTGGAAAAGTCAGTGAAAGGGTGACATCCTGTAGTGTTTCCTTGGTCCTGCCCTCCAGAGAGGAGACTGGGAACATTTTCATAGCTCTCTGCAGTTCACCTCTGCTCTGCAGGTCCAGGCTGCCTTCTGTGATCCAAGTCTATAGAGGCAGGAAGAAGGACCAAATGATACCTTTAGATTCTGGACATAAAGAGCTGTCAAAAAATCCATCAATTTAGACATAAATGAGATGTAATTGATAATATGCTTGAAATAATACTGAGTCAATCCATGTAGTTGGGTTTGGGGTTTTTTTTTTTTTGTTTCTCCACAGTAAATGTATATTCTGGAGCAAGAAATCCTATATAGATAAAATATAAGAAAAATACGTTTCTTTTTCTTCACTTTCAGATGACAACTAACAAGTCTCTTTTCAACAAAATTATTATAAATTATAAAAGTATCTGTCACAGTTCTTTCATTTTGAATCTTTGGTTCAGTGGTCATTAGAGTATACTAATTTTACTAGTGATTTTTTAAATAGGATTTATTAATTTATTAATAGGATTACTCATGTAAAAATGATCTTTGGAACTTATGAGAAAAGCCAAACAAGGCTTTAGTCTTGTACTATTGCACATGTATAACACCAATGCATTAATAATGCAGACAAAACTCAATTTAAAAAAGCTACCATACATATGATTCTTCTTAAGATCTACTTCATACTATGAACCCTTTTTACATAAGTAGTCTATATTCAATGAAGTCAAAGGAGCTGCTTTTATGAGTGATGTGATACTATTAGTCCTTTTCAATTTTAACAGCAGCCCTCTTTTAAAGAAGACTCTTTATAAAAGCAATTAGAAGCATTCTTGTATTAGCAGTGCAGTATTGTTTGAATTGTGTACTGCTTCAGATAGTTTCCAGAGAAGAATAATAGCATATCCAGAACTGGGAGTTCTATGTAGAACAAAAGTATAAGCAACTCATGTTAGAAGTCACTAGTTTTCTATTTAACCAGTAACAGCTTTATTTTAATTATTATCCCAGTAAAAAGTAATAAATAATTTTGGAAACTTGAAAACAATAATTGATTTCACTCCTTAAAGAAAGGAGTGAAAATAACTGGTAACTCTGCAGTTATCTTGTTCCAGTTTAGAAACACATTTGAGTTATATTTTTTCCCAGTGTTAGTTCCAAATCATTTGGTATTCACCTTAAAAATGGCAGTTTTCAAAAAGTGTCTTATGTTACGGTCCAGTCCTGCCCATGTTAAATTCATTATAAACTTATCACCATTTTCCATTAAATGATTGTTATCACTCCAAATTTGACAAATTGTACTTTCTATCCCACCCAGTCATGTCATTTTGGGAACCAACTAATATAACTTCCCAATTTCTTGAAGGATGCACTGAAACATTGCAGAAAAGATACACAAGCATTAATGAGAAGAACTGGAAAACCTTCTTTTCAGGCAGGCTGTTAATCTGTGTTCACTTTCTCTTCTGAGTGAAGTTGACACAGTGATTTGCTTGAGTAATGAACTGAGAAATAGTCTCCGCTGCCCTGGAACATCAGTTGCTGGTGTCCCTGGCTAAAGCATTTGCCCTGCTCTGTGGCATCTTGCCCTATTCCACCTTCCTCTAAAACTGTTTCAGAACTTACAAGTGCTTGCCCACCTGATTTCCTGAGGACATAGTAGACGTTTAAATAGATAATTTACGATTAAAATTTCCTGGAACTCCAACAGACTAAACTAACTATAATAGATAATGGTGACAGACAGGCTTCAACTGGGAACCAGAACGGTTCTAGGAACACTCTTTGAAGACACTACGTTTTAACAGTGAGAGAAAAGAATAATTTTTCTTAAAGTTTTAAACATGCAGCACAATGATTGAATGAAGAAAAATGTATCATGGTTAGGACACAAAATATGTGCAACTAATAACTTTGCTCCTTCACGATGAAAACCAAAACTGAATGTAAAATAAAAGTCATTACAATAAGAGTAAAGAAAAATAGAGATTTTAAAAATTATAATAAAGCAGAAAGGCTTTTCTGTAGTTTTCATCTTGCCAGGAGCTTTTTGGAATGTCAATGTACAGTGACCACTGCGTGAATGTTAGAGAAGAATAACAGACTGGCCAATGAAATGAGGTGAAATGATGCTTGCCCAATAGCTTGCATCCAAGCTAGTGATTCTGGCTGTTTGCCCAAACCAAACCTTGTCTCATTTCAGTATTCTTCCTCCAGTGTTTTCTGGATATCTGTTACCCTTACTAATGAAGCTGACATAAACTGCCAATATGGCTATTCATACTTGCTGAGATACCACTCACATCCTTCTTTAATGATCTTTTTAATAATTATCTGTGTTCTTTATAACATCCTTCTCTGCAGGATTTTTGTCTCCTGAGTTCCAAAAACTTTGTGGAGTGCCTGGACGGGATTCATATCATCCTACTTTAAGTAGCCTCTGCATAGACACCCGTAGGTTAGGTTTTCATTTGAAGTTGGTTTTGATAATGTAAAAAGAATAGAAATTTTTAATGCACAGTTACTCAGATCTCAGCACCTTTTAAGTGCCTCTATTGACTAGACAGTAGCCAGCACAGATACAGATGTCCTCCCTGTAGAAGTCTCAAACCAGGATACCTCAGTCAGGTGAGTTCCTACCTCCATGTCTTACTGCATTCTTTCTATGGATTACGCTTGAGTAATGACCAGTGACTACCAAGTAATTATGTTATTACTACCAAGTTCTATGCTTGGATTAGTCTGATATTCATCTCCATGACCATCACTATGATGGTGTTCATCTTCTTTCTCTTTTAATTCCAAGCAGTATAAAGAGGGCTCTGAACACCTGCAGGAAACACACGCTTCTCTGTAATCTGCACCTCAGAGCAGATGAAAGCACCCTTCACATTTAAGAATATTTCCTCACATTCTTCATTAGCCTCCTGCTTGCTTTTTCCGATCAAGCTATACCCTTCAATATTAGTGCTGTGACATGTGAATCATCCGACAAATTTTTAATCAGCCAAATGTCATTTACAGCAAAATGTTGGCTGTGTAATAAAGCCTCCAGTTCCTCCTACTTAATCCTTACATTATCTAATACATTTGGTGGACCAACCCACCATTCTTGTTTTTGTGTCTCCTCTGACCTTATGGTAAATACTTCTTTTCATGCCAAGATATTAAACTTTTGTTGAGAGCAGAATAGTTCATACTGATCTGGTGGGGTTTGTGAACTTGTCTCAATAAATCAGTTTATTGGTGTGAGAGAGGTGCAGTTCTTCCCTGTGCCATAGGGTTTATAGAACATTAGTCCATGGTCAAGGCAGCTGACGTTCTGCTGGGAGCACCATCTGCTCACTCACATATTTATCTCTCTGTCACATCTGTCCCTAAGCCTTGACCTTTGATCAGCAGAATTGACAAAAAAGCCACCTGAGCTTCTGACCCCTTCACCTCCCCATTCCCAGAGCCTTGCAGTAGCTTTTAATCTGTGTAAGCTCATTCCCAGTAGTGTTATTAACATCCACATGGAACATAAGCATGGGGTAGTGTTCACAGGGTTAGAGGAGCCTTGGCAACATTTCAGTAACATCAAGGATTTAGGTTGTTCAGAGGCAATATGCCTCCCAGAATGTCAAGTCTTGTCAACAGATGGGTCTCACTGTCACTCTCATCACCACCGTCATTGACAAATCTTATAATCTTGTCACAAAAGTGGTGTTACTTGGTGTTTTTCATGTAACCTAATCCTTTAAATTCTTAACTTCATGAGAATTTCACATTCTTCTCTTCCAACCTCTCCCCACTCCAATACTGCCACTCTTGTAAAATTATAACTTTTCTATTTACAGAGAAAAGCTCAAAAACGTAAGTCCTGACTGGCACGAAGCCAGAATGTAAATTAAAATGAAACAAAACCATGTTGTTTTTTTTTTCTTTAGAGAAGCCTATGATTTTTCAAGCATATACAAGTTTGGTAATTCCAGGGATTATTTTGCCAACCACAATTAAAAGTAGAGTAGAATAAAAGAATACAAACTCATCCATCCTTAGGGGTAAGCAGTTGAAGAGAAGATAAATTACTTTAGTAATAAGCTTTTGTCTTAACTAATCCTCTGACTGCATTCTTGAAATACTTCCTGAAATATACTTTTGTAAACAGTGCAAGTTTACAGTGGAATAAATCTATACACACAGAGTACAGTGCCACAGACAAAGTCTTACCTTGAAACATTTTAGGTGACACCTAGTATAAAATCCAATCAATCTTTTTGTGACACAATGATTAGCTGCTGTAAGGATACATCATTCTTTTTCTTTAAATTTGTAAGAAAGCCAGTGTAAGAAAATTTTAGGGAAAATCTGTGAAATGAAGCCAAGAAAGCAAAACATTCTATGGTGCAAAGAGTGACCCACTAGGGGAAAAAAATTGCTCATCATTATAAATATTTACCTTTTTTTGTCATTTTTAGATCCTTTATGGGAGAAATAGACTCACTTTGAAGAAAACTAAATAAGAAAGACAATCAGCTTCAATCTAGCCTTTTAAAAGATTTCTCATAGTTAACTTATTGAATCACCTGAGAGGAAAGAACAAGGCACTGAATACTGGAAAAAGGAAACTTCACACAAATCCGTGAAGCACAAAATATCTCATAATGTATGCAATGAGGAATGTGATAATATTGTTAGATAATCTTTATAAAAATAATGGTGATGTTATTCTTTAAAAAACGTAAGCAACCTAAAATCTATAGTATGTCCAAAGAGGCTAGCCTTTTGGCACAAAGTAGTCAGTGATCAGGAAAAGATAAAAACTTTGTAAAGTTGACATATAAACAAGATGTGCAATTTTGAGAGTGAAGAACACATAACAGAGTGTTTAGTAATTGGAATTTTAAGAAACATCTTGCAGCTAATAATTTAATTTCCTCTTAAATGAGTGATGAAGAAGCATCATTGTCCAACTCAGGCAAAATGCAGGATACTCAATGAAAAAGTAGGGGGACAGTGGTCACAAATGAGGAAAAGCAAAATCCCTAGAGAAACAAGGAAGCCCATAAAAATGTTTTTTGGAAGAGTGGATTTCCCATGACAGAATTTCGGCTGTTGGGGCCAAGGCAGAACACAGCAGAGAGGAGGGAGGCTCAGCCAACAGAAGTATATCCAGGATGCGTAAAGGAAAAGTCAGAAGGAGTGTCTGTCAAAAAGAAAGAATTAGAGAAAACACTTAATCAAGAGTAAGTGCTTCACATAACCTAGGATCTGTTTTCAAAGTCAACAGTGATGGGCAGGTTGCGTTTTTTAATCTCAAATCTGACAGTACTGTTATTAAATTTAAAATGGATTTAAGGGCAGAGGTGACTGTGATTTGTAAAGAGATCTTACAAGAGATGATCCCTGGAACCAGATGGAGCAGTTGCGGATGGTGTTCAATAGCCCTAGGGACATATAAGTTGCCTTGTTTAGTGCAAAGTCTACCTTAGCAACGTAGGGAAGGCATGGGCTTTTGACAAACTTAGCATTAATGGGATTCCAAACATTAAAATGCCTAACTAAATCACAGTCATTGAGAATGAGATTAAAAGCAATTGAAAGAAGTTTAGCCTAAATTTGGCAATAATGGCAATCAGTGTAGAATCCAGTGAAACAAGAGACCTTATTTCATGCCTTTTGCTTACCATTTTTGCCATTCCTGCTGCTTGTATGGCAAGAAGACTAAATAACATGGCAAAAAAAAAAGTAGCAGTCATTATTAAACTGACAGTGTGGTGTGTCCTTACAGTGCTGATGCTAGTCATCACTTAGCTAAGCTATACGTACATTTTTGAACAACATTAACATCCATTAAGAGCAATATGATGTTAATAACTAAGTGTGGTATTCCAAGATGTCCAGCCCAAGAAATGCTTCAAATAAAGGCTTCCCAACATTGCACAGGCTTTTTTGGATTCCTATGACACATTAGAAACATATTTCATGGATTGATGCTATAGAATTTGCAGAATGGTCTATCCAGCAGTTTTTGACTGATTCAGTCCATTTATTTTTTTTTAAATTTTTCTATCATTTCTCAGAATTTCCAGGTGATATATTTAATATAAAGATAAAGATTTTTGTATCATATTTATTAATATTTTTTTCACTCTTCACCTCATTAAAATCTTTCTTGTTCCCCTCTAAGTCCTTTTTTTTTAGAGTTTTCTTCCCACAGTGGCTTATCAAAATGTCTTTTTTCAAGCCATGAATGTTCATTTAAGGGAAAGCTAAGTATTCTCATACAATGTGAGAGTTTACTAGGATAATGATAGCAGCCTACCAGAGACCAGAAGAAGCTTTCTTTGTTGTTCTTTACAGTGTGCTGGCTCCATGGCAGTGGCACATCTATTGAATTTTCTGGCAGACTAACTATACCTGAAGCCTCTGAACAGCCAAGATACACAGCAAAGAGATGTGCATGGAGACCGGAATTCGCATCTGGCATCCTTTTATTTCTGGCACTAAACTTCTGATGGGTCATACTTGCTGATCTTTTTCCTCTTCTTCACAAGCCCTTAAGAAATTCCAGAAGTTTTATTTTCTTATCTGTGGCTGTGGGTTCATTTAAAGGTGACCCTTTTTCTTGTTTCTGAGTCATGATGAACTATTTAAGGAGGAAGAGAAACATTTACTTGATCTGTTAGTATTTCAATATTTCCACATTCAAGCTGATTGTAACATATGCTTCACAATGCCTGAAAATGGGTTTCTTTCAATTGTAATGCAGCAAGTCATGCATTTAGACTTGTCTTTTGGATATAAAAGAAACCTATTGACTTCAGAAATCTAAGCTTCAGAATATTTCACAGAAAGTGTGGCTAAGTCCTCACTATAAGCTGCTAAAAACTGGAGCAGCACCCCTTTCTTTCATCTGAAGGTAACTGGTTCATTAGGCAAAACTGGAAACTGATGATTATGCAGAAATGCTTTGCCTGCATCACAGTTTCCCCATAGTTAGGACAGTTGAGGAGTTGACTTTAACATAAAATCACTAGGCCTCTTCATTGCCTGTCCTCTCTTGCATGCAAATTGCCTCTTATTTTTAATGTTTGACTCTCACTCCTCTGTCTATAGCTAGACTTCTACAGAAAGAGAAAAACTTTTGCCTGAGACTTAATGCCAGAAGATCTGAACATGTGAGGCTCTGGATATCAACTGTAATGATCCTCCCAGTGGGCTCAAATCCTGCCTTTAAGAAGAACATTCTTTTCTTTTGACTGACACCCAGTGCAGCTTCTGCTTGTGGCAGATCAGGACCTCGTTACTGTAGGTGCTCTCATGGTGAGTGAAGGCAAAGCTCACTCACTTGCAGTCACTGCTGAAACAACACAAGGGGAATCCTGCTTGCAGTTTCCTCCTTGGAGGCTCCCTTCCTCTACCCAGCTCAAGAGTTACAGCCTCTTTGCAGGCAGTGCCAGGGTTTACCCTTTCTAGCTCCTAGGGCCTTGATTTACTCAGCTTTTCTTATGGTCCAACACAGTCCCTCTCCTGTCAGCAACCGTGTTTGATAGTGGTGAAACCCACACAGCCATCCCTCCAACACTAGGTAACATTTGGGTGACCATCTGAGCTGGGGCAGACCACAAACCCGGGGACGAGACCACATGCAGGGGAAGACTTGCTTAGGACAGGTCATTGCGAATTTCCCTGAGCGCGTGGCAACCCAAGGGAAAAAAGGAAGAGCAGGGATAGCAATACACCACCACAGTGGCGAAACAGTGAAGGCTAGTGGAGGCCAGAGGTGTGCTCCCACACAGGTCCAAATTCCACATCTCAAAGTTTTGCTTAAATACCTTCCATCTTGGATGACCTGAGCTCCCTGAACAGTGCCAGCAGTAGACACAAAACCCTGTCAGAGTAGCAGGCAGCGTCAGTCCTAGCTAGTACCCCAGCCATGGTGATATTTCGCACCAATGTCCCAGAGTTTCAGCTCTGCATCTGCAGATGTCTGGGCCAACAGCAAATCGAGGTAACTCTATGAGTCTTCTGCAAACCAAAGTTCAAAGGAAGTAGGTCTGTGTGGGTGCCAGCACGACGGTCTTTGTGCCAATCTTTTTTGCATCTTGCCCACCCTCCCCACCCTTACCTAGTCCCCTCAGAAAGGCAGCATACTGAAAGTGTGAGGTGCTCCTCTCTCCCCTTACTGTGGAACAGGAGCTCAGGACCATTCTGCTTCAACAGCAGGGGCATCTCCCCCTGACAGACACAGTTCTCTATGCCACATTTGCTCCTTCTTTTGTCGAGGTTATACTCGTGCAGCCAGTTAAACTACTCTCCCAGCTTGGATCAGTGGGCACCTCTGTGCTAAAGCTTTCTTCCCTACTTACTCCACAGTTCTGCAGTGGGAAGAGAGGCCTTTCCACAGCATTTTCACTGAAGGTGCTCCTTTTTTTTTCCACACCCAGGCAGCTGTCCCCTCTCCATCTGCCATCCCCAAGCATGGGGGTTTCAACATCTGTGGCACCAGCGGAGCCAACTGGGTGCCAGGCAGTCTCTACTTCAGCCACAGCAACCTGACTCGCTCAGCTCAGCTCAGCTCAGCTCAGCTCAGCTCAGCTCAGCTCTCCTTTGGTGGTCTCCTCAGAAGCTCATACCCTGCCAAGACCAAGGAGGACTGACAATATTGGTAGCTGTAGCTTCCCAAACCAATGACCCATGGCACACAAAAGAGGCAACACAAATGGGCCATTGCCATTGTCAATTTAATATTTAATAATTTGTTGAATGTTAATATGTTAATATGGTAAACTATCACGTGAGTCCTAATTCATTCAGTTTTGCATGCAAAGCAGCCAGTATGAATTCTCTAGAAATACGGCTGATCAAATTCCCATTCCTCAAGGCTTGTGAGGTGACTAATGTCTGATAAAATAAAAATATATTGAGAAGCTGCAGGTTTCATTTTCTGCTGGCTTTGAATTCCCAGGGCCCGCGTAAGAAGGGTGCAATCAAAATCCTACAGAGAATAAAAGAACTTATAAGCATGAGCTTCAAAAGAATATTTTTCAATATCTTTGTAATTTGACAGGCTCATCATGCAATTGAAATTATTTATGCCATGTGGTTTTTCATATACAATTTCCTTGATAGCAAAGATGTCACTATTTGCCTCACTGTTGTTTCATAAGTAATTAGTAAGAGAGGATGCGCAATCTCCATTCTTGATTATCTCCAAAACATGAAAGGGCAAGGCCCTGAGCAATCTATCGTCTATGAATGATAGCATGCAATAAACTATTCTAGAGATTTTGAGGTTAGCTGAGATAAGAGAACACGTTTCCTAGATAAAGTCTGACAACAGCTAGCAAAAACACTGACTACCTTATTTGACTTATAGTTTCCTAATAACTATATATATAGTTTTTCAAAATAGGAAGATTTTTTTCAGTTAAAGTTGAATTTCAGGGAGAAAATGATGAACTGAACTGTTCACTGAATTACACTCCTCTATGTGAGTTTTCTGCTGTGTGATTCTGAGATGATGTCAGGTAAATACTATTTTTTTAATGAAATTTAATGAAATAAAGGCATTTATTTCTTGCTGTTAGTTCCACATATTTTATAAAGTTACTTACAAAAGCTACAAAATTGCCTACGAAATAAATGTGGGATTATTTTAGGATTTTATTAAAGCATTGAGCAATCTCTAATAGTGGTTGGGGAAAAAACTTATAATTTAAGCTGTGCCAGCTTTGTGCTTCTTGATATTATTCAGGCACAGAAGTTTATACTGATCTTGCCACATCTCTCTCCAGAATTCTGGGATTCATCCACCTCTCCTGTTTTGCAGATGAATTGGGATCAGTTTTGATGTATTTAGCTAACCTGAACATAACTTATTGACTTAAAAGCATCTATCAAGCTGCAAATATGAATGATATCTATCAGTTTAATATGCTTCTGTATGCTTGCTACAATTTCCTGTGGCAAACATGGCTGTCGGTTAAAAAGACAGTAAGATTTCCTATTCTCCAAAACTATATTATGTACATAATAATTTAAACGAGATACAGCTGCAGATATACTTTATATCTAAAAACTAATATTACTTTGTTGACAAGGAGCCCTTTATTGAAATCAGCTTTAAATACATGAATGTATATATATTATCTTAATGGCTTTATTTTTTATTGGAAAGGTATCATAAACGTAATCCTTTATAGCAATGAGCAATGAAGAGAAACATGCTTTGGTTGTGCCATGTACAACTAAGATTATAAATGAGACAAGTTCTCCCACTGAACATACAACAAAAGCAATGAATCCATTATAAAACAAAACAAAAAAAAAATTGAAGTCCAGGCAACAAGATGAGACAAATTAATACACTCTTAAGAAAAATGTAAAAATACAGAGTTCATTCCTAGTGCATCATTACATTGTCAAGCTACTCTATACCCCTGGTAACTCAGCCATTCATGAAGCACCTTTAGACAATTAAATGGGATCCTTTGTGATAACAGATATTTCACTCAAAGCAAGAAAAATGCATATGGATCTTCTTTGTCTTCAGTATGATTCAATAAACACCAAGCAAAAAGAACAGTTTTCCCTAAGTGCTCTGAGAGAACCATTAGCATCCACCAGCTTATTTTTTTCTTCTATATTCCTGTTTTATGAATTGTGGTCTAATGATTTTGGCTTGCAGGTATGTTCCCTGAAAGTCTGAAATACTTATATTTCAAGCAAGTATTGCAGCACACCTCATAAAAGAAATTTAAAAGATTAATTTGAATGTTTGCAGCACTGGAAATTGGATGTCTGCAAAGAAACAAATACATGAGATGATTAGCTTCTTTTTGTGCCACCTATGCTCTTCTGTCCCCAGTCTGCCTCCTCTACCGTTCACTTAGATAAAAATGACATGGTGGAAATTACAGCTTATCACTCTGCATCTACTAATAACGATGTAGTCTGAACCATTTAAATCAGGCAATATTTTCTAAATAAAATTATAAAAATATGAAAAATATGTTGGCTAATCGGTACTAATCAGCAAACCCAGAGTTCATTTTAAGCACTGACAATTTTGAACTTACTGCATATATTGATTATTGGACAGTTTGTGACAAAAGCAAACAAGCTCTATTTGGTGTACAAATATATTTGCAGGATATTTGTGTGCCGCATATTTGCCTATCTCTCTTGAAAAATGACAAAGTGCTATTTCCAGAGTTGATCTTCCTTTGAGAAGAAACAGACCTCCTGAATGTAGCTTATTACTAAGTAACATGAATAAATCAACATCACAGGTGAGGAACCGGGTACAGCAAGAATTCATAAATTCTTTAGTTTCTGTGCCACATGGCACTCTACGCAGTAAATGCTTATAGCAAGGCATGTATTAAATATTAATCTATGCTCCTGCCAGCACCTTCAGTCAAAGCAGGGAGGCTATTAAGCACAATCTGAAAGGGGATGGAGCAATTCGCTTCTGCTGAACCGCATCCCCTTCCGATCTGCAGGAGTCTTGCACATTGGCTCTATTTCAAAGCTTATGTTCTCAGTGTTCTCCCCAGTGACTTCTTTACCCTTACAGGTGCCACATTGCCACCGGCAGGCTAACAGCCAGTGTTTTGGCTCAAGGGCTTCCTCAAGGAGGCTGGCATATATCCAGACGATGACAATGCGACACCTGTAATAAGAAAACAGAAGTACAGAAGGGTTTTTTTTGTACTGTAAAGAGCTTTCATTGTATTAAATTTTTTATGAAATGGAGTCTTTCGAGTGCATTCTAGTTTTAGATGCACAAAAGCCAAGTTGCACAGAAGCACAAGCCACAAAACCCCAAACCAAAATGATCAATGCTGTTCAATATATAGCAAATTTGCTTTATTTCATATGATTCACATCATCCAGTCCTTGCCTCTTTTAATTCAATGTTGAAGAAAACAGTTATTATGGAGGGAAAAAATGAATGGCTATTTTAAATTATATGATATAGAACACTTCAATAGAACACTAACTATTTATTATGTCACCTTACCTATCCACAGTGATAGATCATTCTGGATTCACTGAATCATAATGGCAAATCTTATCGAAATAGTCCAACTTTCAGAGAAACTTAACAATATGGGTTTTTCTAAACATTATTCAGTTATGTAAGACGAAACCAAACCCAAAATTTTAAGCAGTAATTCTAATGAGAAAGCAATACCAGGAAATTTTGGAGCTCACGTTCAAGTCAACAAAACCTAAATGTTTATTAAGTAAGTCAAGAATAAGTCAAAGGCACATCCCCAAACTATAGATATTGCATCTGAGAATGACAGCACATCTATGACAATTTGAAACAGTGAGATGTTTGTACTAAGACAGATGTTTATATTTATTAAAAATATAGAATTTAAATCATGGGATATGGCACTATAAAACAGATAATACTCCATATCTGGTGTATACATAGACTTCACCATGATTTTCAGTCATGAAAATCTTGACTTGCAGGATCAGGCCACTGACATAGATCCAGCAACATTTTGATTATTTTAAGTTAATATTACAAAGGGTGAACAAATCTTCACTGTGAACTATTCCATTAAACAGAGAAAGGGATGGCAAGTTCTTCAGTTTAATTTTTTATTTCAAGGGCTGCTTTTCAATGTAAAAGACTGAAATGACATCTAAATTTATTTTCAGATTATTTTGATCACTTTCTAAAGAAAACAAAATGCTGCAGTAAACAGAGGATGACTTTATACACAATGAAATGTAGATGTAGCAAAGGTACTTGGCATGACTGATTTTTCTTAGATGACTCTATGTCTTCAACTTAAGAAAAACAAAACTATAAATTCTGTATGGAGGAGATAATGTAGCAAGACTTCAATGTAGGACAGTTTATTACCTAAACAGTATGTACAAATTCTAAACATGAAAATAATGAGTAAAAGAAATCAGACTGTATTTACATTTACATTTTTTTACAAATTATTTTTTACAAGAAGTGTATTTTTTTTCTCTAAATAACAGGACAGACACATAAGACCACTCTTTTTGTATTACATACATAAATAAATATTGACTTTAAATGAGTGTTATAGGAACATAATTTCTACAGCCAATTTGGGTAACAGAGAAGCAGTTCTGTTACCTCTACTACAATATAATTAAGTGAAAAGGAAAAATTTTACATATAGAGCTCTGTTAATTACTTTGTAAATTGTACCTTACTAATATATTCAGTAGAGGTAATACAGTCGTTACATTTCATGCCCACAACTGAACAATGAGTTTTGGCATGCAAAACCATATATAATCATCAACATCTGCAGGTATTCATTTACATTTTTTAAATAAAGGATTTTCTTAATTATTTAAAACTACATGCAACAGCTTATTAGCATCATATTCCTGGTTACAATGCACAAGTTTGCATAACATTATTTCTAGTAATTGATGTTCACAGGTACTGATCAAAAGGGTAGGAATATACTTGGCACATAGTATAAGAAAATGAATTAATAAATAAGTCAATATCACAACTACATTTACATATACACAAGACAGAAATAATTTTTTAATGGTGTTGTACACAGAATTTAGAACTGTCTGGGTCCCATACTTTGTTCTATAAGGCCCTGATTTAAGACTATTCAAGCAAATTTTGACATCCATGCTTTATTTGAGACATCACTAAAGCTCATTCTTAGTTGCAAAGGTTTACTTCTATCCCACTGACTTCTTTTGTGCATGTGGAAGTTTCCTCTTCTGAGTACCTTCCTGAATCAGGGCCTGCTTATCTGAAACTCTCCCTGACTCCAGTTGGGAGCGTGGAGATGAAAGTATTGTGGAACAAATCGACTCAGTATTTAGGTTTCTATACAGTTCTGCTAATGCCAATGGTAAAATTCCTGTTCACGTTAGCAATCAGTATTTGATTTTGTGTGTGACCATGCCAAACATTAGTGTCAATGTTAGCATTGCCACACCATGTCCTCAGATATTTGTTGAGGATGTTCAGTGTTTCAGAAGTCAGACCTCTTATTCATTGTCTCTGTGCTATATACTAAATCAATATTCAAGATGATACACATGGTAGTACATGACAAGCTCTGTCTTATTTGAATTTCTCCTGCTCTATAAACAACTCAAAAATGGTCAAAAAAGATCTAACAAGAACAAACCATTTTCTCCTTAAACAAAAATCACCAATGAACAAAAAAAACCCACTTCACAAAGCAGTTAGCAAAAATGGCATAACCTTACAGTTCTCCTTTGAGAAATAAACAAAATGCATCCTGAATTCAACTGACAAATCCATCAGAATTGTACATAGCAAATAATACACTACTGTAAAGGTGCAGAATATCTAAAAACATCCCAATACCTATATTAACTTTGCATTACACAACATCATTAGAGAAAATAAATCTTTAACTAGTGAATCAAGAAGTGAATTACAACTCTATTGCTGAATTAAATGCTTAATGTGACTTAGGCTAGTAAATTAGGACAATACCCTGCACAATTCAGCAAACAAGGCTTTATGAATTAGGCACTAACAACTTTAAATCTGTAATTCTAAATGCAAAGAATAATCAGGAAATCACACATAGTTGGGAATTTAACATCGGTGCATGAACTTTGTTGATCTCGTATTTTTCACTTTTGATTTGGAGCGTGACTTGAAAGGTGAGTTGATAAGTTGTTTTGTAGATGGAAAATAATAATTTACATCTTAGTGGACTCTATATAATACACTTGTTCAATACAATTCCACTTTAGTAACATTTTTTTTTTAATTTCCAGAATCTACTTTATAAGGGAAAACCCCTCCATATTCTTCAAAAGTATGTTGTTACTTTTAAAAGTTGAATGCTTCAATGAGACTGGCATCAGCAAACAGTAACCATTTTGATTCATTTCAGAAGAGTGAGGGTTCCCCTCAGGAATCAAGACTAAGGGTATGATCACTCAGGGCTGCTAACTCCTAGTTTATCTCCAAGGCAGATTTGGCATCATTGTGATAAAGACCAACATCCATATTCTATGCTTTACCCTGTCACTATGAAGGAAACATAATTTCATTAACGTTAATCAAGTCACTACAGATTTGCTCCAGCATAACTAGAATAGACTGTGATTGAAGGGTTTGGGCAGAAGTTCTCAGAGAAGCTTGTGGTAATTACTTTCCCTGATCCCACTGACTCCTGCTCTCAGCAAACACCACAGAGATCACTTCTAGCCTTATTGATGCCCCGTGCAATCTAAATGTTGAAGTAGTGCTGCACGCTGTTCTGATTCAAATTGTGTTTTCTTTGTAAAAACTTGTACACATGGAACATTTCCACCCTGACAAAAGTCTCTGAGACTGGCCTTCTGCCAAAACTGAAAATAATCCTTTATACTACAGATTTTATGAAGAAGAGTTCATCTGTTAATTTGCTAATATATTCTGGAAAAGGGGAGATGACAGAATGACAAAGGAAAAAATTAAAAGCACCATGGCCTTTAATACTTTTAAACTACAGTTATATGTCCAAACTATGTAGCAATAGAAATTTCCTGGAAAAGTTCTTGGTCACTGAGTGCATATCAAAAAAGACAACAAGCAAAGTAGAAAGAGAATGGCAAAAAGAGCCCTTTAAAACTGAAGGCAGAAATGTAGGAAAACCGGAATGAGTGAGTGATCAGAAATTAATTGTCTCCTTCACTCCCTGTTGGTATCAACCCACATGAAACACAAAGCTATAAATTTCAGTATAGACAAACTGTATTTGAATATTTTGTGAATGCTCTACTATGATAAACATAACTCTTATCCTCAGTTTTCTCTTATCCTCAGTTTTCTCTGCATTTGCTTTTCACAAAACAGTTTGTCATCAAGAGAAGAAAAATACATTTACCACTCACGTCTGAGCTCCTCACACTTAATATCTCAGGCAAATAGGAAATAGAGGGGAATCTGCAGCATCTGTGGGTAGAAAAAGTGGCCACCTTGTCAAGTTTGACTACTAAGAGTTTGAGCTCCATTAGCCTCATCACATGATGGCTCAGGGAGCAATGGAAACTGTGCCAAAGAATGCAGGCGCACTTTGAACATCTTGAACATGAGAAGCTGATTATGAGTATTTGTATGGACATTTATTGGCAGATACTTTCCACCCTCTCGGTAATAAATCCAAGCAGTTTCTGTTTACTATCGAAGGATGTCTCTCTGTGTGGCAAATTATTCTAGACAGTTTATATTGCACAATAAGGCAATACGAATTCCCTTATAGTTAAAAAGGGCACCCTTCTGTCTAAATTTGAAAAATGCATTCAAATAAACTATAAGCCAATGTTTTCCAGATGCCAGAATATTGTCACATAATTCTTTCTGTAAGCAGAATAGCACGGAGCCAACACATCCATCCTTCTGTTCAAAAGATCCATGGGGAAAAGAGATACATGCATCAAAAGCCAAAGCCAAAAAGTAGCTCTGTGGCTACTTGAATAATAAATGTTCCTCAAAATTTCAATTTCTAAAATGTTCATGTTAACTATTCAAATTTTTAACTAGAAAATTGTTTTTTCTTTTTGAGATGTTACTGTATCTTGCAATAGTATATATAAAAAAATTATAAATTGGATTTTTCAAATTCATTCTATCAATTAATTGTATTAATTTACTTAGATTTTCAACAATTCTATTAATTGCCATTTGTTTCTTTACAATGGTACATCTATCCTGGATATTTTTAGCTATTAACTAGTTAATAGATGATCTACATGCTGAAATGTTACAATTTCAGAACAGATGGCTGATACAAATGTATCATCATTTTCCTCTGTGGTGATACTGCAATTATCAAATACTGACTATTTTAGGGTTTCTGCTAATGGTACTTATCTTACTTATGTTCTTACTTCAGACATATGGAGATCTTCTTTAAGAGCAAAATACACTAGCGCTTAAACTGGTGACAGGCAGAGCTGTAAGTAAAATAGATCATTTAAACACTCTGATAAGAACATGGCCTCCAGTGTTCAAAAGTATGTATACATCACAGGACAACCTTGCAAATATTAACATTGAAGTCACTAAGAGAAAAAGCTGTATACATTGCACTGTTTCAATCTACTTTAAACATAGAAATACAAAACCATTATAGCGAACGCTCTTTCGATTTTCTCACAGGTGTTGAGTTGGATGCAATCTTCATTTTGTTGAATAGTGATGGCACTGAAATGATACTTGCTGTATCTTTCATCCTGGCCTTGGTGCAAATATAATTTGTCATGGCTAAACTACAGAGAAGTAGATACTGATCGTACAGGACGGTAGCTTCCACTGGAAAACTGGGTTCATTGCTCCTACAGATGTGCCTTTTCCTAGCCTCCATTAGGGAGCTCAGTTTTTTCTCTCAGTTATTTGTATAATCATCTGAAACAGTCTAATATTTCTCTGGGGATGGCTTGTAGTGATGTGGATGATGTTGCTTCAGATGAGGTCCTAAACAAAAGAGTAGGAAAATATGCACACATCAAACCTTGAATATGTAACACCATCATTTATCTGTACTAAAAAGTCTTCGTGAGGCCTTCAGCTTTTAAGTGAACTGCCTGTGCCCACAACTATGTGCATAATCAGTCCAGAAAACTTAATGACTGTGAAAGGACAAAAGGATTCGAGCAGATGAATCTTGGACTAATTCATTATATTTTTTGTTGAGCTTCGCAACATTGAGCTGTACTTTTCAGAAACTTTTAAAATGCTGGAAATGGCCTTTATGAGGTCTGCACTGCTTTAGAAATATGATGAGGCTCTAGCCATGCTGGACTGATTGCACTCAGAAAAATCTAACCTTGGAACCAAAGCAATCGCAGGTAGCACTTGGAGGACAGACCATTTTGAATTCCAAGTGCTATAGGTATAAGCCAAAGAGCAGTGGTGGAATAAATGGCAAAATAAATGGCAAACTCAGACCACAGAAAATGAGTGAGAGAAAGACTGCGTTGGCTTCCATCATTGCTGATGGACAGTTGTGGGGGAAAAAAGCCTAGCACTTTCACGCGTCTTAAATTCATGAAATGCTACTGGAACCAATAAAGACTCTAAGGCTCGAGCTAACTGTTTACATGTGGAGGATTGAAGTTCTGTAACACGTAACCACATGTCAAACCAAGGCACTACGTACTGTGGGATGAAAATGGAGGCAAGTCAGGTGTTCGGAACGATTTTATCGTAGCTGGGCCTTCCCCACCAGTTGTCAGCACTTGAACTTCCAAGCGGTACAGCATTGATGGCCTCAAATTGGGCACGGTAAGTACATAATGATCCTAAAAATAAATAAGTCACATTAATTCTCAGAGTGTCTAAAAATAAAACATAGTTGATCTACTCACACAAAGCAGTAGTTTAAACAGGTTCTGTTACTCTCAACTTCCACAAATTATTTTCTTAGAATCCTGTTAAAAGGATTTAACGTATGCATCACTTCACTGAGAGGGTTTGTTTCGAAATTTTTGCTTGCCCTTGCCTTTGCGCATACTTTTTTACCATAATATTATGGTTTCATGTGTAAGAGGTCCAAGTTGTTCCTTAGTGTTCTTGAAAATAAAGGCTGAGGGACTTGGGTCCGTTTAGTCTAGAGAAGAGAAGACTGAGGGGGGATCTGATCAATGCTTATAAATACTTAAAGGGTGGGTGTCAAGAGGATTGAGCCAGTCTTTTTTCAGTGGTGCCCAGGGATAGGACAAGAGGAAATGGGCACAAACTTGAATATAAGAAGTTCCATCTAAACATGAGGAGGAACTTCTTTACTTTGAGGGTGGCAGAGCACTGGAACAGGCTCCCCAGGGAGGTGGTGGAGTCTCCTTCTCTGGAGACATTGAAAACCCGCCTGGATATGTTCCTGTGCAACCTGTTCTAGGTGGACCTGCTTTGGCAGGGCGTTTGGACTAGGTGATCTCCAGAGGTCCCTTCCAATCCCATGTGATTCTGTGATTCTGTGAAAATGGATGATGTGCTGATCACTAAAAAAACCTAAAAATTTTACCTTCCTATTAATTATTGTTAACAAGCACGTTCGGTATATAAACTTGTTTTCATTTGGGATCTTTCTGTGAATTCCACTAATTGGTAAATTAGTTCATGGCAATTCGCAGGTCTGGCCCACCGCTGCAGCTAGTGAAGAAAGTGTGGCTACACAGATTTCAGCATATTTCTCCCAATTACGCCATGAGAATCTGCCCTTCGGTTCTTAATCCCATTTTTGGCATGTTGGCCTTAATTTTCACTGCTCCGTATCTTGCATGGTCACTTATACCTGTGCAAAGTAATTTCAGAGTAAGTTTACAAATGCCCCCAAATGGTAGTACATCTGACTAAAGACTGAGGAGCATTAAGGAATCAAAAGCCCTCAGTCACCTTACTCCAAGCTGAAAAGGACCAGTCCTGGGAAAGAGATAGCGATGCTGGACAGTGTGGGCACAGCGTGCTCCTGTGACCAGCCAGGCTGGGCCAGTCAGGAATTTGCAGGGCAAGTTCCTCTGGCTGGCATTGCACCCAGCACCATGCAGGGGAACCTAAGCAGGCTGTGGGAATAACTGATAATTTGCTGTTACTGCCAGAGCCAGCAGTAAAGGGGAAAGGAGGGAGAGAAAAGGTGGGTGAAAAGGTGTAGTTTTACTGCCAAATAAGAGCGTATTCTGAGATGGGGCTGCTCTTAATAGACCTTGCTGAAGTTGTTCCACCTCGTATAACTTGCTGAACGGGTAGGAGAGAGGCAGGAGTGCACGTTTCGCACTCATAAACTCACTCTGCCCATTCAGGCACTCCTCCAGCAGCTGGGACCTCTGGATTTCAGCCCCAATTGTGTAAGTATTAAATTTTTATCAGTCAGAGAATGAGTGAATGATCATCACCGTAAAATACCCTAGTTATGATGGTTTCTGAGAGGTAGGAAGATACTGTTTCAGCTCAAACCAGAGTGTTCTTAACCATTGCAGGAAATAGAGAGATACATATAGTGATAGACAATTAAATAAAAGGAATCCCCAGGCTCTACTGAAGTGAAAACAGAGAAAAACAAAGAAAAAAAATTAAACCATAACACAATGCAAAGGAGTGTTTTAAATAAAACTATATATATTTCAGACCTAACTGGACCAAAAGCTTTAAAAAAAGGAATATGAAATTCTGAATAAAATATGCACCTACTCCTAAAAAAAAGATGAAAACTGAAGTGAAAAGTAACATCTCGTGGCCTGTAACTTTGATTATCATTGTGCTAAAGTGGCAGTTTGCAGCCAAAGGTCTGTGACTGAGTAACCACTTCAGGTAATCTTGCAGTGTGGCTTGCTGAAGAGACAAAGGCTGTAACTGCACTGTGCTTCCGCTCTGGACTGTGGGTTGAGATTTGAGTGAATTGGTGCAGATCACACCAAGTTTGTACTAAGCTATAACAAAACAGCTCAGCACACTGCGTGGTAGCTTGCCCCATACTTTTAGAGCATCCGCGGTCAACTTTGTTGCTCTCCTCCAGAACAACAGGCTTTGAAAGACAGTGCCCTAGCCTTAGGGCAGTCTGCTAGGAATTAAGACAGAATGGTGAGAACCTTGCCTTGGATTTGTGGAAAACATGCTGAATGTAAGATGTGTCCAACAAAACATTTTACGCATTCTTTGATGAAACAAATGTTGTGAAAAGACTTTCAGCCAGCTCTGCTCTAGACACAATCGCCTTGATTCACTTCCCTAAAGTGAATGAAAAGAGCCCCAATGTTGTTAGCTGACTTTGGATCAAGGCCAGCTGCTTAGGCCTTTTGTTGACTTTGGTGGATCTGGCAACAGAGTCTGAATGAAGTGCTCTTCACCTGCCTCTGCCAGAGGAGGAACTGAAGCAGCAAAGGCCATCTTAAAGCAAATAAGGGGAGGAATTCAAATTGTTAATTCTCACGCTTTCAACAAACAGTGAAATCTAGTTCTTGTTTAAATTATTTGTCTGTTGGACAATGATGCGTATTGGCAGAGGGGGCAGAGATTTTTATTTTTCTTAGAGCAATGAGTGACTCGAAGAGAAAATTCTCTTAAATCCATCAACTTGAACAACAAATAATTAGTAAAACTATAGTAACCACCAACTTGAACAGCCTGATCATCAAAATAAAATAAAATCTATCTATTGCCACACAGATGATCTTTTCCTCCCTTCAGGTGTTTCTCAGACAATGGTTGCTAATTTGACAATTGGGAACATTAAAATGTTTGATGTGTCATCAAGAAGAGTAGCTGTGCTATGTTTCTCCATCAAGGAGGAAAAATTAAGCACTTTCTGCTCCAACTTGCCTGCAGAGCCAGAGAACGCTATGTGTGACATCTGCATCACCACTAAACAATAAAAATAGGCCACATACGCACGCACACACGAAGCAGCTAGTAAAGGAAAGTAACAAAAAACTTACTGCTGGCAGTATCTGCGACTGCGAAATGATGCTGTTGGGTAAACTGTTCTGCCGGCTTTCTGTGGTTACTTCTGCCCAAGTGACTTGAAACCCTGTCATGGGCTGGTGAAGGTCTGCCTTAGATATCTTCCAGGAAAAATGTCCAGTGATGTTACCTTCCTGGACAATGAAAGACGCAGATAGATTCTCGGGTTTGGCCAACACTTTGGGTAGAACTGGCACTATAAATTTGGAAAGCAAAAAGATAAGCTAAACTTTGAGATATAATGTTCAATAATGTTCATTTAGTTCCACAAATCAAGGTCAGACAGAGCTCTTTTTCTAGGGTTACCCAGAATCCTGCCAGCTTTCTGCCATCGTATTTTCAGTGTTAACCAAAGCCTATCTTTGATATATTCCGTTGGCATTTTGTGCCAAATTTAAACTTCAAATCAAATCCTGTCAGCTGCAGGTGACAGAAAGGAAAGCCTATGGCATGTAAAGCCATAAGCGCCTCATTCACAGGCAACCATCCTGCTGCTCCTCTGTATTTCAGAATACCTGAGCTCTGGTTTTCAATTTTGGGACCACAAGAAAACCCACAGGACAGCACAGAACTCCATGATTCAGGAAAAAAGTGAAATTCATGCTCTAAAACTGCAGTACAAGTTAATAAGGGCGCTCTGATTAGGGGAAACTTATGTCTGAGTTGCAGTTGCCCCGGTTGTAATGCTGCAAACTGTCAGGAAGGGCAGTCAGGAAATGGCAATGGTGGCTGGCAGGACTCTGAGGTGACCCACGGAGCATGGGAGTACCCTTGGGGACAGGAAGGACTCAAAGTGAGAGGTCCACTCTCTAGTTGAAGAGAGAGGTTTCCAGACTTGGCTGTGCATAGACATGCCAGACCTGACCTAGTGCTGACAACAGCCCTGCTTCAAGCGAGCAGTTGGACTGGCTGAGCCCAGAGCTCCTTACCAACAAACATCTCCATGGTTCTGCAATTTTCCATAACCCTCTAGCTATACCTACCATTGCGGTGACACTGTGAAAGGCATGAGTGCTTTTATTTGTTATTTGAGAGAAGAATTAACCAAAACAAAATCAAACTGAAAAAGCAGCTTGCATCAGTAGCAAAACATTCAAAAGATGGGTTATGCCAGCATAATTATGTTTACAGCTTTCATCTGTAATGAATATAACTGGGAAAGTGTTCCGCCTTACAAAAATAAAAATTGTGTAATAACAAATGTCATCATATGTTTACAAACAGTCCACTAAAATTATCACCTAATTGACAAACAGTAATGCGGTAGCCAAAATCCATACTGCTCTGCATTTTAGTTGATTTTTCACATAAACATTAGTACTATTTTTATTTGTTCTGAATCTTTCATTTCCCATTTTAGAATTAATTTTAAGGACTTCTTATTTTTGGTGATTATAAATGCATTTGAAACTATTTGGCTACTTCTCCAGACCACGCCTTACCTCCTTCAGCAGGACAATTAATGTGCTTGTGGTTTTTTTCTTTAAATGCAGAGCAAGGTGGTGTAACAAAGAAAATACTCTCAGCCTTAAAACGACCTTTAGATTTTGCAGGCAAAACAGTTACTTTATATTTGCATGAAAATGAGAGGTCCTTCAGAATCATGTAGTTTTCCTAGAAGAAAAACAAAAAGATCACATGCTGCAAATAGACCTCTAGAAAAAAAAAAGAAAATAAAAATTGGAAAATAAGGTTGGCAGAAGATGAAAAGTTTTCTCCAATAAAATATTTTCATTATATGCTTAACACATGCCAACACGGCTTTTACTCAGTGAACAAAGCAAACATTGCCTATGTTATGATTATTTTCAGTAGCAAAATATATTAGCATGGTATTTGGATATGTCCTTCAATTCTAAAGGGTTCCTTTGCCACGCTGCATCAAAACAACTGGCTTCTAACACTTAGAACAGTCTCTCTGACATGATGGCAATGGGGGTAGCAATATGAAGACATAAACATGAATTGAATTAAATAAATGTAAGAAAGCTGAGTTAAGCTGCTGTAAATGACAGGCTTCATCTACATTTAACTTTTTAAAAGTGCATTCAAAGTTCAGCGTGGCATTATGGATCCATTTTTTTTCCACTTTAGTACCTTAACTACTTCTACCTTCTTATCAGGAAGAAAAGCTCCACAGCTGAACTACAAAGCACAATTCTCTGTTTAAAGACAATGACTGGAGAAGAAAACTTTAAACAAAGTATAACTGTCCTGCTAAATTCTTACTGTTGTCTAAAGCACTTTTGAAAATCACAACCTGAAAGCTTTAGCACAAATCATATCTGAGAAAAAAAAATGTTTGGGTTTTTTTCCTCAGAAAATGTCCAATAATACCTTACTGGCTAAGGTCAGAAGTCTTTCACTGCCTTTTAGATATTTACTTCCCTTCAGAATCACTAATTTTTAGCACTCTTCTGCATAACTCCCTCTTTTTTCTCATCCTAAAACGGATTAGTCTAACCTTCGCTTGGAAGGTCATTTTCAATGGAACATAGAGATTGGGCTGAGAATGGACTTGACTCCTCACCTTCCATCTGCCATGAAAGTGTTCTAATAGGCTTGACTCCTGCTTAGAATTGTGGCAGGACTATTTTTATTAATTATGACAGGGTCTAAATGCTCAACACTGGAAACGTAAGGCCTTTATCCACCTTGACCTTACATTTAGGTAGCCACATCCAGTACCAAACCTTTTGTAGCATCAGCTTTCTTCTGCTTGCTTATAATTGTTTTCTTCGTCAAAAGAAACACAGACTTTCCCAAAGTAGATTGGACCAATTACAGTAAGATGATTGAAAGTAAATAAATGAGCTAATCCCACAATGCATTGGGCAGATGTACAAAGAGTCTTTCCTGACCTCTAGTGGAAATAAACTTCTTAAATGTTAACTTTCTCCTATCTTCAATGTATATAACTTGAAATATTGGGACCAATCATAACATTATGTCACAATCATTTTTTTAATCCACCTCTAATATTTGTTTTGCTGACCCCATGAAGCAGTAAATCTTACAAGCTAACAGCCTTCTGTTTGAGAAATGGTGTCTTTTGATTTACTCTAGTTTTACATGCCATTAACTCCACTGAATTGATCCCGTAGTATAGGTCAGGGTAAGAAGGAAAGGTGAATTGTAATTTCTTCCATTCTCCATAACCCACTAAATCAATTGTGATGCACCAATCACATTACTGTGTTGTTCAAATAATGTGTTACAGAGACAGATGACACTAGATTGCAAACAAATTGAGTACGAAGAACTGCCACTGCAATATATATTTGGGCTGACATGCACTTACATAGAACTTTTCTCCCTATCTGATATCTGTCTGACTTTCAGATTTAATGTCTAGTATTTTTCACCTACAATCCTTTTTTCTTATTCTATTACTCTCCTTGGGTTGTAAAACCCACCTGCATGTCTAAAAGAAAACCTCAGTTATTAATTACTATTATTATTGTTCAGTATTTGCACTGTACTAGAGTCCTACAGTACTAATTATAGATAAAGCTCCATGTTCTATATGCTGTAGAAATATATAAGTACTTAGCTAAGAAGTTTGTTTGCCTGCTCTGGTTTTCTGAATAACACTGACAAAAAAATATATTATTTTAACCTAGTGTGAATTTAAAAAAAAACACTACAAAACCCAAAACAGTCCATATTTTATCTTTTGTCAAAGAGGAACATAAAAAAGAAACATTCTTATTTATCTATGAAACATGGTATAAAGGATACTGTATTATGTTAAAGAACCATCCTTTCTCTTGCTGCTTAGAAGCTATTCAGAGCCAAGCAGAAGGATGAATGGAGACTTACATAAGTCAGCTCAGTTACTTTCCCAAGTCCTTTGGTGTCATTGTGTGCACAGGACTCCAGTAACCAGTGGACTTGGAATTGATTCATGCTGATATCTAAGTGATATAAAAAGAGAGGAAAAGACATATATTATAATTACGCTTTCAACATTGCAACTTTTCTGGCTTCTCTGGATAAAAATAGGGTATTTTGTATATACAAAAGTATTGTAGACCTGGTAGACCCTCACTTGTTCCTAAACATACTTCAACAGAATGGAGAAAATAAACACTTATGTAATTTAAACCTTGTATCAGCTAATGGACATAACTTTAAAAATAGTGAATTGGCATTTTCACATATGTAAGCGTATACCACTTATATTTTTTTAAAGATCAAGCATTTAAACTGAGCATTAAAAAAAGCTCAATGCTGTTAGTTCTAAACATTCTGCAAATGATCGAAATGACTCCGTGTCAACTGCCTGTGACCGTTTATATTGTCAGAGCATTGCAATATTGCTGCCTAGCACTGCCTGAGAAATCTGTGCCCACAGACATGTGAAAATGTCTGTAAATCCCTGAGCTTTCTCCTTTCGGAATATATCATAAGACCTGTTCAGTATCCGCCCAAATAAAGTTCTCTGCTTGACTCTTAGGAGTAATACCAAAGGCTTGAGTTTGCTTCCATTTAAATCAACGACAAGACTTGCTGCAGTACCAATAGTACAAGCTTTCAATCAATTTCCAGCTCTTCCAGCTTCTTGTCTAATGCTGACTGCATGAGGAAGAAAAACAAAGGGGGAATAAAGATTTAGACAGAAGAAAAACTCATCAGGTAGTGCACATACATCCTGTCATTTTTCTGGATTTAGTTCTCCTCTATCTTTACACGGGGGATGAAGAATTATGTCTGTTATTATTCATTACCTTGGTATGACATAGCCACTACTGCCAAGTGCCTGATTAGGGTTTCAGGAGGGAAAACAAATACCTTTGATGCCTTAAGGGCTGATCTGGCATTAGACTGCTATGAGCAATTTGGATGCAGAAGGGAAGGATTGTAAACAAAAGAGAAAATAAGTAGTGTCTGAAACTAGCTCAAATGATATTCCAGTAAAAAGACTGATTAAAAGCTCCTTGAAATAGATTTTTGCAGCAGCTATCTTCATAACAACAAGTATGCTAATTAGTTGTGTGATTTCTTTGGAAACCCAATTTCTTTTTTTTTTCAAAACGAAATCTATGAAGAATTAACTTGCTGCCTTGTGATTGTTCCCTCTCATTTAAAGATAAAGAAAGAAATGGATGTGCTTCCACTTGCCTCTCAGTTGCTGGGCTTTCCCACTTGACGTGTCGATTGGATAAAGACACAAACTCACAGTGCATTTGTTAAGTACGTTTCAACTGATTTCGTCTCTTCTAGTTTCTTCAGCTATTGCCTGTCACCTTTTTGTGCCCCTCTCCTGGGGCAAACAAACAAAACACCTAGCTTTTGGGATCTGAAAACTTTGTGCTGCTATGTTAATCATGCTATATTACTGATGTACACTCTGTGCCAATTAACCACAGTGAATGTTATTGGTTGTATGCTATCAGATAATCACAACTTATAAACTATCTGCATGTAATGTGAACTGCTCTTTGTAAAGCTACAAATTGGCTGTTTTCACTTATAATAACTTTCACTTGCAATCCATAAATAAATCACTCTCTCTTTAGTAGATATTATCCAAGCCAATTAATCCTTGCCATTATCGAGCCACCAAGAACTGGATAAGACACATACCTCAGGAAGGTCGCTGAATATCATTGCTACATGGGCAACTGGGGAAAGATAAATCCAAAGCATCAAGAGCTTACAACAGCTGAGCATCCACATATATCAGGGTAAAGGTTTACTAAGCCTCTGTTCAGAAATGTAATTAAACAGGTTGTAACCCAAGATATTTGGCATTTCCAGCTCCTGGCAAAGTAGAATTCTGTTTAGATTTTATTGTAGCTCCACCTCCATTGTTTATGTGAGCTTCTGCTCTCAGGCATTTCTTTTCTTCCTTCCTACTTCTCCCCTCCTGCATTAGCAAACCCTTAGTAACCCATTCATAAACAGCTGTGGTTTCTGATAAACTCTCTATTTGAGCTAGAAAATCAGGAAAAGGTGCTATTGCACTTTCGTGCTATTTCACTTTCTATCAACTCAGACTGTAAATGTAGGATGAAGGATTTTAAACATAATTTCACAATTTTTTTATTCAAACAAAATGAGCAAATGAATCTTATACTTGAGAGTGGTCACATCTGGTATTCTGATAACAACCTATATTGAAAAGACAAGACTTTCTTTTCAGTAAGTAATTAAAGTTATTTCAAAAATTTTTTTCCTTGCATATACAAAAGTATATCAATAGCTATAAACTGGAATGCATCAGGACAGCACCAAATAAGATTATCCAAAAGTATTCGTTAGAACAGGCCTTTTTGACTTCCTTAAACTTTTATTTTTAAGACTAAAACTTCTTCAGTTCTCACCTTTGTGACTGCTGTTATCTAAAAGATTTCTTCTGCGCTGAAGGACCTGGGAGTCCTGCTGGACAAGATGACCATGAGCCAACAGTGTGCCCTTGCTGGCCAAGAAGGCCAATGGTCTCCTGTGGTGCATTAAAAAGACTGTGGCCAGCAGGTCAAGGGAGGTCATCTTCCCCCTCTACTCTGCTCTGGTGAGGCCGTATCAGGAGTACCAGGTCCAGTTCTGGGCTCCCAAGTTCAAGAAAGACAAGGAACTACCGGAAAGAGTCCAGCAGAGGGCTACGAAGATGATCAGAAGAATGGAGCGCCTCTCTTGTGAGGAAAGGCTGAGAGACCTGGGTCTGTTTAGCCTGGAGAAGAGAAGACTGAGAGGGGATCATCAGTGCTTATAAATATCTAAAGGGTGGGTGTAAAGGGGATGGGGCCAGACTGTTTTCAGTGGCGTGCAGTGGCAGGACAGGGGGCAACAGGCGAAACTGGAACATAGCACAAGCCTTCCTTTCAGCCATATACACTCTTCTAGTGAGATCAGTACTGTAACTTTATTTAGATTTTTGTTTTCAGCTGTCCATTACAAACTCAGTGGCAGGTACTGGACAAGTGACCCAAGCTGCAGTCTAGCTGAACGTCAGCTACTACCACCAAGTTTAATGGTTCTGAATTAAGCCTAGCTGAAGCTACTTCACTGTAACCCACAGCCATATCTTTTTCTGAAAAGTCATTTGAGTAGTTAATATTAACAGAATATCCAGCATCTAATCGGACTGACTTGTGCCAGTTTTATTAGAAAGCTCTACTATCTCTTCTAGAATAGGTACGTAAGACTGAAAAGAAACTGCCAAACTCTTTCAGTCTAGTTCCCTGATATTTCAGATGTAAAGCCTTTTTTGTAGATAATCAATCTCCTTCTTAATAGTTTGGAGTTTTCTTGATTCTGTACTTGAAATTATAAGTCTTTATGAAGCTTTATAACTTCATTGTTCTCATGGTTAGAAAGTATACCATTTAACACTAAAAAGACTGATGCTTGCACAAACAGCAAGCATTCATCTTTCCCAGAACTCAAAATATTTGTACAGAAACACTGAACTTGAAGGACATACTAAGTGGTAGCACTCATTCGAGCAGCTCTAAGCTTGTGAAATTAGTCAACATAATAATCACTTAAGTAAGGACTCCTTAAAGGACTGTTTCAGCAGACAGCTTATTCAAATAACTGCTTTTATTCTCAAGCTTCTTTAAAAAAAAAAAAAAGCAAATGAGAAAAATTACTTTAAAAATCCCTGTAAAGTTGCTGTCATGGACATGACCTTCAGCTGCTCAAGCTAAAGATTTCTTGATGTTTCAGACAGTTGTACAAAATTAATCCTCCAAAATAAACTAATAGCTACTGGTAATCATTTTGGTTATGATTTTAAAGTAAATTTTCTGAAGTATAAAATGAGTTCCTAGTCTTAAGAAAACATTTTTAAACAGACTTCACATGAACAGGTTCTTAAAATTCCACATATGCTTAGCTGTTTTACTGAACAAGGGTATGCAGCCAACTTTGTTGGATAAAAATCTTAAATCTCTAACTAGGAATGTAGTGATCAGGGGATGCTCTAAAGCATGTTGAAAAGATGTCTGTTTTGATACCCCCCTCTTACATTTCACCCAAAAAAGCCTTTAGCTCCACATGAGTATCTCCACAAAGCTATCTCTCTATTGATTGTGTTTATGAATATGTTCTTCATCAGATTTATATTCTTTCTCCCCCTCCCCAACCTAAACTCTTTAGTTCCATTTAAATTAAAATAAATAAATATATTTCAGGGTTTTTTTGGGGGAAAATGCACATTTATCCTCTAGTTTATAAGCTGTAAAAGCAGCTCAAATTCCCATTAATGCAAATGCCAAATACATCTGTTTCCCACTTTGAAAAGTTCAGGTTCAAATGCAAAATTTGAGCATCTTAGATTGAAAAGTTTTGCTAAAAGTACTGCAGCATATCCTAAGTCATGGCTGCATGATCACTAATTGGAATACTCTAGGCCTACTCCTACATTTGCTAAATCTCATCATCTCCCCACAGAATTTGAAGCTTAAGATCCATTCAGAAGAATCATCCAACACGATGATAATGATAATGGTCTCTGCTGTAAAAATACTTCAGCTCTAGAGTTGTACATTATTCTGTTTGACAGGTGGTTGTTTGATGATTGGCCTTTACAGTTTGGTATAAAAATGCTGATTAATGCCAGCTGTGACAGTACTGTTATGTAGGCAACCAAATTACAAGAATTTATTAGAAAGAAAAATCAAATGGGATTTGCTGGAAAACAAGATTTCAGAGCAGACATATTCAACAACAGCAGCTCAAATTGAGATTTAATTACAATAAAAATTTCTGGCCTCAATAAACACAGTAGCATCAAATTGATTTCTGTATCATGACAGGATTTGAAGTAATTAACAAGCAGTGTCTGATAGATCTTCCCAAGAAAATAAAACATGGTTAAAAAGTAAAGATTATTAAAAAAAACATACTTACAGGAGAACCTTTACCTGGCAACACAAAAGTATTAATTTAATATAAGTAACAAGCATATGTTAAATGAGTATTTCAGTAAAGAAGGAAATGGTGGTGTGTTTTTTTTGTCAAGTTACCTCGGCAAATTGACCCCCTCCAAAGTATCTACGTATAATTAAAATGCTAACTGTATGTTAAGTGGAGTTGTTATCAAAGTCTGGGAGATAATTAGCCATATGCAAACCTGCTGTCTTCATTCAAACCTAACCTTTCTTCAAACAGAATGCCATAAGGAGACCGAAATTTCTGTGAAGCTATTCAGTAAGAAAATTAGTGAAAGAATTCATTCGGCACATAGCTAAAGCTTTGTATTTGTTATATACTGTTATATTTGATATTTCATACAGCAAAACCTGCAATGATTATTTGTGACTGGCCACATGGGTCTTGTTTTTCTTCTCATACTTTGGGGTTAATCTTACAAGCTTCTGAGCACTCTGGCCCTGATTCAACAAAGCACTTAAGCATGTGAACAGTCGTGTTGACTTCAGCAGTTAGGAGTAGCTAATGGGTCAGGCCAGAAAGTTTAGTAACCACCAAGATCAAGACACTAATGACCATACAAACTATTGTTAAAAGATGGTCTTGAACACATCTTTGATTGTCTTAGACTAATAGGAAGAAGGAAATACAGCAAAATTAAGTAATTTCCTTTCTGGATCATATGCCTTGCAGCATTACTGCTCTAAAAATAGGCTATAGAAGGGGGTAAAGACTTTGCATTTAATATCACGGCAGAATATGCTCAAGGCACATGAAGTGCATTTCTCAGTATCTACAAGCTTGATTAATTGTTTCTACAGGAAAGTTATGTATAATTGTGGGGAGCTCTGTATAAATCCTGTGTGAAACAACACACCATCCAGGAAAAAAAATATTTATTTCATTGTATTGAATGGTGAAGATATGCCACAATGATTGTAAAAGTCACAATGGCAAATGGTGAAATTTATGATGCCTTGCTTAAAGAAAAACATTTTCTTGTCTCTGAAGTTCCCAAAGATGTGTACAAGTGAAAGGCTTCCTGAAGAAATGTTCCTGCCCTATCTTCTCCCATTATGCAACCCCTGATAAACCTTTACAGCCGTGGATTTAATACAACACAGCACTGTTTCTAACCCACCATTCTGGCAGAAGGATGAGTAGCAGTGTTTGCTGTGCAGCATAACCTGCCTGTATTTCCACACCAAGAACTATTATGCAAATAGTTGAGATAGAATATGATGAAGTGTCTTCTGGTCTCTTAGGCTTGTGTTCATCTGTCGGTCAAGCTACCATTCCTCTCCAGGTCAAAACAGAGGTCTACAATATGCAAGTTTCTGTAAACCCTTTCTACGCTAAAACTCAGTTACTGAAGAGCTCCTGAAAAATATGCAGGGAAGGCTTAAATATGGGAAAAATCCAAGTGAATAAATGAAGCAGTGTTATGTCCTACTAGTCGCTTCAATTTTGAAGACATGACTAGTATAGAGTAATCCACATGGTATTTATTGCATTGTAATAACAGCATGACTGAAGAACAGTAAGAGAAGGACTGCTTCAGAGTACTGTGGTGAAGCGAAACATGATCTCAGTCAGTACTTGATCATAACACTTATTGATTTATTCACATATTGGTTCACAAGCCATTCTATGCCTCTCTGAATCATGGTGTTTCTTGCCAACATTTGAAATCTGAAGCTAATGATAGGACAAGAAACAAAGATAGAATAACAAGTGTTCTTTTACTTGTGGTAGTTTAGCAAATGCAAAGGAGATATCAATCTTACATTACACAAGTAAACACAATTTACCTTCAACTAATCATAAAATGTTGCATTGATATGCTAATGCATTGTGAGCCTCCCTGCACTCCTCTTGTCCCTGTAAAAATATGGTGTTGATGTGTTCTGTCTCAGGCATTTTAGGTAAGATCTTTTAAAAAAATTAAATGAAAACAGCTTTGGCTCTTTAGCTTCCCATGCATTGATTCACCCAGTGGTATAACAAAAGAAAAAAAAAAGCCACCAAAGTATCAAATGTTTGGTTATGAAATTCATGGTATTCATGGCACCTCTGAGAAAAATAACTTTTTAATAATCACCTATTCAAGTAGTATGATTAAATAAACACCAAAACCCTCAGTTGACATTTAAACTTCATTCAATAAACACTTCCTAACAAGGCAAACTATACTGTTTCCTGCTCTTATATGGAATATAAGCAGTATCATTTAAATCACAAAGATTTTGTTTCTCACATTATGCCATTTAAAACAAACTTTATTTCTATAGAACACATTCCTTGTATAATACAATGATAAGCCTTTCCAAAAATGATATTAACAATTAGTGTGTAATTTAAGGACAGGTCTGAGACACAGTATTTGTGTCCATATCTAGACCCAGGAAGCCTCAAGGTTTAAAGATGTTTATATATTGAGGGATTTAAGTTTGGGATCATCTCTAAGCCGGATTACCTCTACCCTCACTCCTTTTCCCACACACATCCTATACAAAGTGAGTTCAACAGTATCTCACTCTGGTTTTCTATTACAAGGAAATTTGCCTCTTGTAAGCTCCAAGTCTCACAATAGCTGCTTGTAGCCTGAAGAGAACCTTCCTACATTACTGCCTCATAGCCAGATTTTCAAAGTAAACTAAGCATCCAAAACCTGCATTTAATAAAAAATATAAAAACCCAAACAAAGAAGTTCAAGGCTTGCTATGGCTTTCTATCTATTGAAAATGTCACCAGGTGCTCTATCATTAACTTTAGCCTTCTGTGTAACTTTGACAAATCTGGACATTAATTTAGGTGGGGAGGCTATATTGAGGGCAGGTAATCTGGGAGTCCTTCCCAGTTCCAGAGTCAAGGTACAGACCCAGTTTACCCCTAACTCCACAGTGGAAGGAGATGCAGAGACGTACCTGCTGCTCCCTTCTCTATCATACCCTATGCAAAGGCCGTATGGGTGGGTTTGCACACGTGTACAATGCTCCATCAAGTTCCAAAAACTGGATTTTCATGGTATGCAGCATGGCACACCATATAGGATGTTGCTTTGCTAAACTGTTTTTCATAAAGTTAATGGCATTAATATGCAGTTTCTAAATCTGCAGTTTAAGACTACTGAGTCTATGAGAAAAAGAGCAGAGCAAACCCAGGTTAAATATCTATAAAATCATGTGCATACAGACAGGGTGAACAGAACTTGACTGTTTTCTGTGACTAAAACGTAAAAAGTGGCTTCAAAACAAATAAAAATCATGGTTCTTCATAGAACAAGCACTTAAAACTCTGGAACCCCATAATCCAGGATGTTTCAGATGCCCAAAATTTATGTGACCCTCCTGGGACACTGGATAATATCATGGAGGAGAAATGCATCAGAAATACAATTAACATTGGGCTCAGGAAATCCCATGAACTAGAAGTTGTCTGAAGCTGGGACAATAATCTGCCGAAGTGTCATTACATGCTTGCGCTGTTCTTATGCTCCTTTGGATTTACTTTTGGCCACTGACAAAACCAGAATACTTAGTGGGACCAACCTTTGGTCTAGAATACTATGGACATTTTTATATGCAGTTTATGGTCAGACGAGTAAAAGAAACTAGTGTTTAAGAACACATTATTTATGAGCTGCATACATGTGACATCTCTAAATTTAGATTACAATGTCAATGTCAGATACCCTTTTTTTGGTGTCTTTCCTTCCAACTCTAGCTCCTCATTGAAAAAGTCCAGTTTCCTTCCCTGTCTGTAGTGTTTATGCAACTGATTTTATGGCCACGTTGTAAACAAGGCTAATTAAACAATACAGGTTAAAAAGAGGTGTGTGGAGGAAAACTCACCCAATTTACAAGAGGACACTTACTAGGTTAAACCACCTTCACCGTAAGTATGATGACTCGCTGCTGATAGTTTAACCTTCCCTGGATCATAAGCTAAATATTTTACTGCAGAACTTAGGCAGGCTAAGAGAGCACTCATGAGCAGTTACTACCTCATAGCTGATGAAAGGTATCTTGCTAAACTGCAGTACCTCTATCTTTCTACTCATAGCAGAAATAGTAGGATTGTTCCAAGTATGATAGTGTAAGCGTATGAGACAAAGCTTTGACTGAATGTGACCTAGTGATACAGTTTAGGGAGAGGAGGGGAAGAACTGGATGGTGAAAAGCTTGACATTTTTATGCTTCAGTTATTCAGACTGCCTAACAACAGACATTGCCATTGACAATCTTATGGTCACACCATATAAATATATATATGTATATATAAAAATTTCTGTATTTGTTGTTAAAATAATGAACTTCATAGGTTGTGGTAATATTCAAGAAGTAATAAGAAATGCAGAAAACTGTGTTCTGAGTTGACAGGTATTATTGAAGGAACATAAAAATGCTTGTTTTGAAAAGGTATTTTTTCCTGAAGAACTAAAAATTGGGTAGGAGTTTATTTATTAGTTGGCCAGTTAATATTTTCTATGCCTTGAATTGAGTTAAGTCTTGATAAATTATTTTGCAATGCAATATTGAATGTATATCTGCAGGTACTCATCCCACATAATGATGGTCTATCTTTGGACTGCACTCATGGACCAGGTAATTTGTAATTATATTTCTATTCGATCTTGTAATGTAACTTCAAAAGAAATCAAGTTTAAACTTGTATTCATTTATTAAGTTTAAGAATAAAAAGAAGACTTCTTTTAAATGCATAAATTAAGTCAAATTAAATAGTCTTTCAGAATTACTAAAGTTGTTCTGGAGTACAATTCAGGTCATACGATTCAGGCCTGTGAACAGCATACACTATGTACGTTTTAAAATGAAGGGGATCAATCATACAAACTGTCAGAACTAGTTTGATGAATGTTCTGGACCAAACCAGTATAGTACAGCCACAATCTGCCTTTGGCAGACATCAGTGTGTGCTTGCTAAGTAAAATCAATCTTACGTGCTGTCTGAGCTCTGGGACCACAGCAGGTAGTTCTGATTTGGCTTCTGATAATTTGATTTCCTGGCAGACTTTGAATCAGTTCCAACAACATTCCTGGGACTAATCATTGGACAGACTTGCCCCTAAGTCTCTCACACCAAGAACTTTAACCACCTACCCTGAAAGAAATGGAGATTTGGAAGTGAGTGAAAGGCATTCAGAAATGGTTTTCTGTTGTTCCTGTGGAAACATGAAGAAATGCAGTAAACTGTGCCTTTGAAAAGACTCCCCAGTATCATCTCATTTGCAGGGGAGATGCCATTGAGGTTGCCTCTATTGTAAATGTGATTTTAAAACTTTACTATTTGTCCCACTAGTCAATTGCATACTATTTGAGAAGTTGCATACTATCTGCTCTACCAAATTGTATTATTTGTTGATGTTTTTCATGACTCCCACCAGCAACATTTTAAGCACTGTTAGCAAGTCACATTTGGACACAAACCAACTAGTCCAAATTCTGTAGTCAGTTTATAAAGTACAACTGGAGATGGTCAGATGCTCCCCCTTTCAGTCTCTCCAGGCAGCAAAAAGGCAAAGAGATTTTAAAAAACATCAGTGGAATAGCAAAAAACTTATTACTGGAATTACATTAGCCCTATGTAAGACAAAGTTAGGGAGGAGTAGGAATCACACAGAGGATACTTTTGACAGGATACAGGATGTTCTTTTAACTCTGGAATAATTTCCCACAACAGCTAAAGCTGACAGCATTACCTACCTCCCCAGGCAGGATGCTGGGGAAGCCCATAGGATACAGGCATCCGAGTCAGCTGTAGCACATGTGGAAAAGCAAAATTATGCAATGTCTAATGGTGAATTTCTAAAGAGTTGATCTAGTCAAAGATTCCTGTGCCTGGGGCAAGCTATACTAATTAAATCACTAAATACAAATTTACATTATATGTACCCAAACAATCAGCCTCTGCTGAGCTAATGTCTCTGTATTTACATAGAAATTTGAGGGAAATATATTGGTGTATACTTCACTATAATTAACAGCAAGGTCTTCTCGTTGAAAGAACCATCTGCAACACAGTGATACCTTCAAGTACAAATATTTTACTGCTTAAATATCTCTAATTAGAAATCGGCCAGCTGCTCAAAAACTGATCTTCCTACTGCAACAGTCAGTACCAAACTAAATAATACCTTAAGCAACTACTGCTGAATTCTTTACAATAATAGGTAGAAACTCCAACTGGAATTGAAGGGTTTTGTTAGCCTCAATGGCACTAGTTCTATGAGAAAGGACCATAGGAAAACGTGGGGAAAGCTTTCAATTATTTTAAAACCTGCCATATGAAATACCTTATTGCAAACAAAGAGTCAGCATATACAGTCACTTCATTTATCTCCCTGAACTAAGTGAAAGTTAATTTTGTTTTCCTAAGATCTAGTTTTAAAAGCATTCATGGCAGCTTTCTGTTTGCTTTGCCTTGCCTTGCATTTTATTCTTCCCTGTAATTTAATTCATTATTCTTGTTTGGTTGATTTATCAGACAATGGAGGATTCTTTGCCTCTCCCTGCCTTAAGTGTGGTTTTTTTTTTCCTGCTTTAGTATTTACCAGAAACACAAAGAAAGAAGCCTGAAGCCAAGCCCTAATGCATTTTAAATATTTGTCTTTTTAAGCAAAAGCAAGGGGCAGATATATTGATTTTAAATATCTAGAAGTACTTTAAATGTTTAATTTAAACAGGGGACGTAAATGCTCATAGACTTCATTCAAAGAAAAGTGAAGGAAACTAAAGCTTTGCCTGAGCACGGACAGCTACATTATACTCAAATAACAGACACTAAGAAAACAGAGTAGGCAGAGTAATGGGTCAGAAAATGTTATTGTGACATGTTGCTTTGGAAAGAAATCATCATAATTACATTAAAATATTTTCATGTATTATAATTGTTGCAGCAAGTGATGAGAATTGATGCAGTGAGCTCATAAAGAATATTTTTTTCCTTCTGTTTATGGGAAATATCTTATTTTCACACCCTGAAGATACACAAATTCGCAGCAATTTGAAGGCTTTTCAGCTGAAGTCTAAAACCTCAGCTCTCTAGTTGCCAAACCACTGAGGAACAGAGGAAGCATAAGGTTTTGTTTTTTTTATTTTCACACTCTCAGTCTTGATTACTGCGCAAGATACTAAGCATCTTAATTGTTCCAAGTAGCTAATCCTTTTAAGTAGGGGTTTCAGAATGCATCCAGTCTTGGTAATGGATGGTACTCTGTGACTCCAGCACCAAGGAGTTAAAAGTGATTTGTTTAAATTGATTCCACCATTTGACATAAATAGCACATAATTTCTAATTTCACACAGTTGAGATGGCCAAAAAATCTGGCCACAAGCAAGTTCTTCTTTTCATTTACAAAAGTGAGATTCATGCTGTTAAAGGAATGTACTGTGTTTCTCTAATCCCAGGCCTAAATCAGAAGCAGTAAGTGAAAGACATTTTCTTCTTTCAGAAAGAAGCTATTGTATTCATATAATTACAACATGTTTTTGTGATGACTCTGTCTAGCAAAATTATGTGCATTTGCTAAGCACCTTCCACTGCTTGAAGTGTGGAGTTATTTTAGCTAGCGTACATCCTGAAGTAAAATTATTATTGCCATCATATTGAAGCATTCAAACTAAAAGATTATTTCAGGAGATTAACTTTAATGTAAAGTCCAGATCCTACATTCCATTCATGCCTCATGCTTACTGAAGCTAACGGGACTTAAGAAATGATACTTGAAGAACAGGCCTAAATAAGTCTTTCCTGCTACCAAACCGTGGTGTGTTATGATGCATACATATGGAAATAGGATCTTCCATCCACTTACTCAGACTTTAACTCAAATACTGTGTTCAGTTTCTGAGTACTGATAAGCAATCACTTCTTTACCATATAATAAAGCCGGTTCAGTAATAGTATGCAACACCCCCCCTACTGCAGTTGTTGCACAGGATAGAGGCCTGATGCATTCTATCCAGAGGGATGATATAAAACCATGAGCTTAAGCCCTGATGTCATCATTGTGGTCTTTCACTGACTTCCAAGAGGCACATCTATAAATGACACTGAGGAATACATCTTCTTCGTAGTAATGGAAAAACTATCTTTCAATGTCAAGAGACGTTGCCATACATTACAGAAATCCTACGGTACATTGCAATAAACTGGTAGGTTCCCTCTGCAGCCTGATATTCATAAAGGACAAATTCCCTGTCATTTAGAAAACAATAATAACATCTGGTTTAGGGCCTTACAGATAGGACTGAACAACTTGATTTAACTTCAGAGTTCTACTTTGAGCAGATGGTTGGATCAGGTGACCTCCATAGGTCCCTTCCAACTCATTTAAATTGTTCTATGATTCTGTTCTATTTTGTCCTTCTTAGAGAGACTACAATGGTTCAAATTCAAAAGCAAAACAACTTCTCAGCTAACAAAGGGATCAATGAAAGTAAAGTAATAACCTAAAACAACCTTCGGAACAAGTTTGTGTTTCTTAAGCTGTCTGAGACTGCAAAAAATCCACACAAGTCTTTCCTTCTGTTTGTTTCTGTAATCTGTGGTGGGCTGTGATGCTACAGTGTTGTGAGGCAGTACAAAACTCTTCTATAAAGCCATCTTGGTTTTGGACAGAATTTACAAAAAAATAAATGCTCTCAGGTCTAAGTAGAATGGTAAGGCAACTGAATTCAAGAATGCATCAAAAATTTCTGAGCAGCTATTACTATAGAAAAGGAGTAACATTTTTACAAAGTGAAAGACCGCTGCTTTAGTAGCTGTTAAAGCTTTCATTACAGCTAAAAGACACTCTATATCAACACACCATACTGGTTTAAATGTCTTCATCTTAAAAAATTCCAAAATCCAAATAACATATTTATTTCATCACCACTGGAACCATCTCTTTTTAGTACCTTGAAGTCTATCAGAGAAAGTACCCCCAAAAATTGAAAATCAAACCAGACAAAGCAAAGATTCCTACAAACAATTGAAATGTTGCTTAATTTACAAATCTCAAACATATTCAAGCTTGAGACTCGCATTTCTTGAACTATTTTTTGTGTCATGGGAACCATTATCAATATCCTTATTTCACACAGTTTCATTATATTGTCTTAATATTCATTTGTTTTAAAGTCACACATCCTAATTTAGGACTATAGAAGTGTTGTTTTTAATAGCAAAGTACAAAATAATGAGAACATCAAAGCAATCAACAGGGATTCCTGTTTTCACCCACCATGAAGAAGACAAAGAGGTCAACTCCCTGTCAGGAAGGATTTGAACTCTGATTGCCTATGTACCATGAAAATAGCCTAGAGGCTAGGCCATAGCATATTCCTATCAGTATTCCCTATTATAGTTGCTGCATTCCTATACCTCCTACAACTCCGTAAACATGACTTGAGACAGTGCAGTTCATAAAGGAGAAAGACGCGTGGGTACAGTTCCCAACGCAGCTGGCTCCAGTAACTGCTGTCTTTCATAAAGACAAGACACAGCCAATATGCTTCTCCTGCTGTTTCTTGCACGGTGGAAAAGACTTGCTCTGCAGTAAATTGTCACTAGTAAATTTGCAGTCAATACCTCATCCAGGTAATACATAACCTCCAAACTCCTGTAAGAGCTTATAGAAGCTGTTAGCTTCTGAGGAGCAGGTAACTGGCTATATTTCAGTTCCACATGACGCAATGGTTCTTGCTGAGTTACTGCATACGCTGTCAGTCAAAACACAGATATTTTCTTTTTAAAAAAGGAAAGAAAAAAGTAAGTGTGACAAACTGCCATATTCTGCCCCTCTTCACACACAAAGCAAAGGGCTATCACTGTTTGTTATGTGAGAAAAATGAATCATAGAGTCATAGAATAGTTTAGGTTGGAAGGGACCTTAAAGATCATCAAGTTTTAATGCGCCTGCCATGGGCAGGGACACATCCCACTAGACCAGGTTGCTCAAAGTCTCATCCATGGTCTTGGTCTTGAACACGGCTGGGGTATATATGTAAACACCCTAGTGCATGCGACAGTTTGCTCCCACTACATCACCAAAACGGACCCCTGGCTGTCCTCCTTCTATAACTGGATGTACAAGGATTCACACGAGATCAGTCGGCTGTACAGTCAACAACTCATGAACTCAACTGGTCCATCCCTGAAACAAGGTGACAGTATGTAAAGCCATGCCATGTCTAACAGATCTGTGCCACATCTGTCTTTGAAGATCTCCAGTTGTGGAGATCACATCACTTTTAAACACTGTTATTTCCAAGCTATAAAATATTCTATGACTTCATTTAATGTTAATTACCTCTTGTCTCAGCCACTATGAGAGTGATGACTAGCTTATTTCTTTTTATAGAGATTTGTAACTTTTGTTTCAAATATTATTTCCAGGTATGTAACACAGTGTGGGATTCAGATTTAGATGTCAACATTTAAGTAACTTCAGTGCAACATCTGACTGGACACCTAGTTCCAGATATCTACTTCAGAACAAAATGAATATTGCTGTTTGATAGTGATTTTTTCCTCCATTAACTATAAAGATGAATTTGGAAAACTACTTGTAAGGTGAATTTCATTAGGAGTGTTGACAGTTTGGTCATAGGACAAGTAATTTTTCTTCTGGAAACAGGCTGGGAGGAAAAGGGCTGCAGCTGGATCAATTATTCCACTGGGCTGAATCTTGTATGTAGACTGTGAGTTGCACAACCCGGCCTTACACCTGTGGGAGACATCATAGTCTCCCCATCTTGGAATCTCGTCCTCATTTTTTTCAGTCCAAACTGCTCAGAATTGAACCTCAGCTCACAGAGAGACGTTAGGCACCTTCAAGCCTTCTACAGATGACTTGTCTAGGCTCCCTTCAGTACTCAGTAAGGAAAAGAGGCATCTCCAGAGAATGATTCAGCTGCTGTGTGTGATGAATAGCTTCAGAAGTCACCTGCTTTTGACTATAAAAGAAGCTTGGACAATGAGCTGACATCTCACTTCCAGAAGGCTTACGCTTAAGTCCCAAGCTCAGAAAATACAAATCATGCTTCGGATAACCAAAATTGTATTATTAGGTAAACTCAGTATTCACAATTAAAAAACCCTCAACTTTTATTTAAACTTTAAATTACTACAGCTTTCCATGAGGTTAGGCAAAAATGAAATATAATGGAGAAAGGCAGAAAAAAGAAAACTAGCATAGCCAAAATAGGGACAAACATCTAAAATGTGTATGTAGTCAGGCCGAACCAAAGGTTGCAAATTTTATGAAGGAATAAGCATTTGATTGTAAGGTATTTGATATAGCAGGGCTAGGAAGGTAACCATTCAAACAGGCAGGCACTTTTTAAGAAACAAAAGATCTCTCACAATCCACACCATCTAGTGTGACATATTCTTATGTTACACAGCATAACTGAAGGGTTACACAGCCTTTCCTCGTTCAGGGTGGTGCTGCATATACCTAAAGACAAAAGAACTTAAATATTTCTAAAATTATTTTAAAAATTCCAGAAGAAAAGGTAATTATCCATTTTGTAGCTCTTTATTTCAAACACAAAAATTAAATGGATTTTATACATGTGCTACTGCCACAAATGTAGATTGCTCCAAGTTAAAACACTAAATATTAGCACATTTTCAAATAGCAGCACATGAAGCTGTTATGGCTAGGCTGGAGCAATGTGTAACGATCTATATGCTCCTAAAGGGCAAGACCGTAAAATCCCCTTTTTGATTTCTGAATCTGATTAGGCACTTAAAATTTGTGCCGTTTTCATTCAGACTGGAAGATTTAAACATAAAATTAGATTTTTCTGAAAAAGAGAAGGGTGCATACAGCCTAGCAGAAAACCAACTTAAAGATTTTTTTCAGTGGTTGTAGCCAACTATTCATCCTGTTCTAATTGAAGGTGACTGATAAAGTTTTGCATAAAGCCTATTGTGGCATTAACATGAACCAGTATAATTCTAAATTTTGTGGTTCAAACTACAGTTTAGTTTTTATGACAACATTGCATGATTTCCATATACATTCATTTCCTGATTAATTTCCCAGCTGACAAAATCCAAAAAGTGATACTGCAGTGGCATCAGCAAAAAATCCACCCACGAACTGTATGTGCTGAGACCACACTCCAGGGAGACAACATTCATAGCCACGAAAGCTCTGTTGAACATAAGGCCAAATTCAACTTTCCTATTTAAAACATTACAGAAGCAATTTCCACTGAACTAAAAATTATCTCAGCTCTGGGAAGACGCAGTGTCCCAACATGACTGACTGTAATTTTTGGATAGCTGATTCACGTCATTTCCCTCTGCCAGACATTTACACATCCATAACACAAATAGGAGAAGCAACGTTTCACTCTAACGTGATGGTGAAGGGAAGGGAGGATAGGTGTAGGATTTAACTTTGAATGATTGTACAAGGTTCATTATATTATATCAATGTTCTGCAGCTCTGAAGCAGTTGATGAGAGTTCCTCCTTAGGAAAAACACTAAAATAAAAATTTGACAAACCTGTCTTCTTCCAGTAGACTTTGACCTGAAGTTGATTGTCCTGATAGAAAGGAGTTCCAATTTTAAGAAAACGAGTGGTTTTCCTTCTTTGAAATGTTGGGTAAGGATCTACCAGTCCTTTCTGGGGTTTCCCAGCAGAAGATGTCTGTTCCTCTGCAATACACAGAACAATCAGGAATTATTTAAAGTACAACTCTGTATAATGACTATGTTAAGGTGCTGAAATTCAGAAAATAATACTATTTTTAATCCAAATTATCTTATTTCAGTATCTTACCTAAATGAAATTAATATAAAGAACAAACCACCCATAATGGTTGAAAACCATATAATTTGTCTGAAATTCAGTCAAAAAAATGTTTTGGACAGAGAGAGAAAAAGATAAATATATTTTAATATGAAAATGCTCTGTAAATGTTCAAAAGAATAATAAAGAAGGGGAGTGTATTTATATCTGCAAGAATAAGAAATGTTAACACATTGACTTTTTTAAACAGGCATAGTATCTACCAGTAGTTCTGTATAATCATTCATGGTCTTTATATTTATGCAGTGTTTGAATATACACAAAACCCAAGGATGGCATTGAGTGTAACCCACAGAGTGCCGCATGTGGTTATTACATCAAAGTAAATATAGTCCTTTGGTATGCTATGTAAGAACACTCTGGTCAGATTAAAGATCTTTCTTGCCCACTTTCCTGTTTCCAACAGTGAACAGTGAATGCTTAGGAAAACATTGTAAGAGCAGAATTAACTTTGAGCAATTCCCTTGGTGTTATGTGCCTAGCTTCCAACAAGCAATGGTAACGGGATGTCCTTCATCAAGTATTTCATTTGGCGTCAGTTCATCAACATTTAGCAGGGTTGACAGTATTTCTACATATTTTCTGTTGACAAGGCAGCAATGCTGATTCAAACTGCATTTACGTTGCACACTTGCAAATATATCAGTTCTGAGCAAGAGGACAGTATTTGCATCAGATTAACAAAAAAATCTGTATTTAATTCAGGAATAAATGTAACTGAAAAGTAAAGATTCTTATAGTTAGGAAGTGGAAAATTATTAACTACATACTTGAGAGAAAGAGGGAAAGGCACAGGCTTCAATAATTACCGTGAGTGACATGTAAACTTGAACATTGTGCCCTACGTGCAGCTTCATCTGACACCCACTTGCTTTTTGGCCAAATTTTATTTTGTCAATCTTCTGCTTAATCTGCGACAATTTTACATTTTCTTTGCTTGTTTTAAATTAAACTACCAAACTTAAGCAAATTCTTTCTCAAGATAACCATAATGTTTATACTACATAAAAGGAAACCAAAAAGTGATTGAAAGAAGTACAAACTTAAATCTCTTAGGTATACTTCAACTTAAAGTATTTTAATTTTACTAAATCTCTGCTTTGCTGTTCTTTGTCTGCTCCACTTCCAGAAAAACCAGGGCACCAATGTAGAATATTTCTATATAAAGATCAAGTGAGACAGTCTTGCTGCATTTCCCAGAAGCGAAGCATACAAATATAGTGAAGCAATGCATTTCTAAGTGTGGGGAAATACAATGCCAGAGGGCTAGGGTCAAAGCTCACAAAGGTCTGTAGGACTAAATTACTTTAGCAGGTTATGGACTACTCTCTATTCTGACAATAGGAACAGACACCTAAAAAACAAGAGCTTAATTCCACAGAACTGAATAAGTGACACTGGGACTTCAGCAAAATTGGCATGCTGCTTCTGGAACTGCTTCCCAAAGGCCATGGAAGTCCCCAAATAAAGAGGGGGCGTGAAAGTCATTTCCTAGATAATATTTCAGGCAATATTTTTTTTCTTTTTCATATTTCTCCATCTGCTTCTGAGTACTCTCAAAAGTACCTCAAGCAGGACTGGCTCTGTACCTAACTAACTTCAGTGAGATTCAGAAGATGAATTTGCATCTCCTCCAGGAGAGTTTTGTCTTTTCTATGTAAACTATAATCTACCCATTGTTTAAAAATGTCCAAAATGGTCCAAACACACTTCTCAGCAGAGTGCTGTATCCACTAAAATGTGTGATATCAGTGGTTTAGGCTCAAAGAATCTTGAATCATTTACTTCATGGCTTTAACAGAAAGGATGCTCATATTTGTCTATAAACTTATTGTTGAAGTACTCTACTGTAAAACAAATATGTGTTTTAGTTCTCACAGGTGCTGACTTGCAGTTAAAAAGAAAATACTGCTCATTAACTAAATGGATGTTCATAAATTGAACATAAAAGTCAAATACTTGAAGTATATGAGAAACAAAAATATTGTTCTTAGTATAGTATTACTCTGGTTTAAAAAACAATACAACAGCTAATGAACCTTTTAGTAAAAAAAAAAGGCACCACAGTAAAGTGAAATAAAGCACAAGGCATTGGAAATTCTATACTAATTAGACATTAGTAGATAGCAGATTTTTACAGAAACTACTGATGGACTGGTTTATGAAGTAAAACAACCAAGAAAGCAGCTGATTATCCAAGCAAAATTGTGGAAGGAATTTAAATCTAGCTGTGATGATGGTAGGAAAGAGGTGCCACTGGAGTGGACAGAACATGATGAAATCAGCAAAGTCACAAAGTAAAATGAGAGAAAGAAATTCAACAGCTTGCCCAACGTCACTTTGGCTAGGTGTGTATAATGGCACCTAGAACTTCATCCCAGATACCAGGACACAGGTCAGCCTCAGACTCAGGTGAAATCCAGGCACGAGCCTTCTCCTGTGACCCGATGTAAGGTAAACTCAGTTACATGTTCTTTCTCAGAGCTATGACATAATCTGGTGAAATGCCAGTAAAGATGGCAGGGATGAAAACTAAACACCTTAAAGTTTAGCACTGAGATACAGGGCTTCACAGAAACATCACAAGAGACAACAAGTCTTGTTTATCTAGAAAAGTGTGCCTTGCAGGAAAAAAAAAAGGAAAAAGAAAAAGAAACAAAACAAACAAAAACATTCTCTAGGAAAATACTCAGCAAAATGAGAACATGTCTCATAAAACACCAATGACATGCTTCTAGTTGAGCTCAGTGGCTGATTGTACTGGAATTAAATACCCAGTTACCACTGTAGTTTTTCTTCTATTACATCTCCTGTGTACGTATAGGAAAGGGAAAGGGAAAGGGAAAGGGAAAGGGAAAGGGAAAGGGAAAGGGAAAGGGGAAAGGAAAGGAAAGGAAAGGAAAGGAAAGGAAAGGAAAGGAAAGGAAAGGAAAGGAAAGGAAAGGAAAGGAAAGGAAATGTAGTAGCTCAAAGAAACTTTTGATATCACGCAACATCCTGCAAACTAGGTCATTTTTCTAGGGGATGACAGAAAGCATAGATGCAATTTAGGAGAGCCAGTATGGAAAGCGCAGAACTCTTATATTCACTGAGGATTTAACCCAAACCTGTCTTATGTACACACTGTGGAGATTCAAGCTCATAGTAAGCAAAAACTCAGTGTATTGAAGAGATGAAAACTTGACCCTTGCTGTCTCTTAAAATGGGCCAAAAAGGTAACAAAAATTAGCTTAATATGGGAAAATGAAGGATCTTTAGATCTATTTTATCTTCTTGGTACATTAAAATGGGAAGCAACTGTAGATATGAAGGTCTGTCATAGATAACAACTACTTTAATATATTTTATGTATATCCAAACTGAATATGCTTGCAGAAGGGTCCAGCAACAATAGCAATTTATTAGTTAGGATGAGAGCAATTACAGTTATGTTATGAAAATGGTGACAAGTAAAGTTCAAACTTTGAGTGTACTTTAAAAAAAAGAATGTGAATGAATGGAAAATTAAATGGAGTCAGGACAGGATATTTAACATTACACACTTTACCATCTTATTATCAGAATTTTGCTGTATCGGTTAATCAGAAGCACATCAGCAGCTGGGGCAGTAACTTGGTATTCCATTGTAATTATACAAATAGGATTTAATTAAGACTAAGAATCATGGTTTACTTTCAGATTCAGATATATTTTTCAGTTATATTGCCTTAGCATGTGAGTTTTAAAGAAGATCTTAACAAGAAATAACCTGGCATCTAAAGATCTCAATATTCTAATTTGAATGCGGGTCCTGTGTGTGCAATAATTTGTTGAGAATTCATTGCTTGTCAGGCATGGAACATTTCAGATTGCTTAATAGAAGAGCTGATGTTTTATATTAGTTCATAGTATATAAATATTTGTGTGGTCCAAATATCTGAATTAATGGGCTATTCAGAATAATCAGGATTTTAAAAAGCATTGCAAGCTAAAACTGTCCAGTTGAGACAAAGACACAGAAATGGTTCTGTTCAAATCACTGACAAACACAGTATTTATACCTGTATTGCATTTAAAATATATTAACACTACAGTCATGCAAATGCTTCAATTTTCTTTGCATTTTTTTTTATTTCAGGTGAGTAGGATCTAAGATAAAGAATTAGGCACAAACTGTCACCTATTTTTAGAGAAGAAATTTAACACTAAAAGGTTACTCAACTTCACTGAGACAGGATCACTATGATATGAAACAGAAATCTTTAAGAAAATATTTTTTTTATTTGATAAATCATTACATAAAACATTCAAATTCCAGATAAAGAAGAGACAAAGCATTCAGGTGTTTGAATACAATTACTCACTATTATTCCTGGTGTCCTGAGTCGTGCTAAAATGGAGAGAAACCTTAGCGCTTTTTAGGCGTATCTGACCCCAACGCGTTACTGCCTGCAGTTCTACATTGTAGTTGCTGTTGGGTTGGAGTCCCTCCAAGACCACATAATTTTGGGCCTATAATAGAGGAGAATAAATATACAAAGTAGTTATAATATCACTGAAACACAGATCCTTATTAAAAGCAGGCCTGTTATCTTAGGCACACTACTTTCTTGAAATGAGAAAAGCAAACTCATGTATAAATTTCAGCAGAGCAAAATTTCCTTTAAAAAAATTATATTTTATTTGTCGTTTTTTCCTGTGTCATTTTTAAAATACTAACTTTCTTGATGTTTATACAATTATGGCAAATATAGAAGCTTATTGTTTAGGTCAAAACTAGAGGGGTATTTTACATATAACAAGTTTTTTTCTTATGCCAAAATTATTTTAGTCAAAGAAATTTAAAATTTTTATTCCCCAATTTCTGTGTTAGCAAAGCAATTGAAATTGTTTTTCAAGAGACAGTCAGTCTGAGGACAGCTAAAATCCAACATTCAGTACATTTGTCAATATTTTCTATTTGTTCAACTGTTGAAAACAAAAATGGAAAGAAATCTCAATACCACAACCATAAATACCCCCTCATTGGTAAAGAAAACTTTTCCACTATAGAATAGAAAACAGAAAAGAAAAAATACAGTGTTCATTGTCATGGAAGTGTCTTAAATGCAGAAACACCAGAGTAGGATTATCATTCTCTGGTCAATAATACATAAATTAAGGCAAGTACTAGGGTATTGCAAAGAAGAGCAAAGGCTTCTCAGTATTCTTACACCTCTACATTTTTTTACATGTATTTAAAAATGCCCTTATAGCACTTATCTCAGACAGAAGACATTACTCCATGACTTCATTAGAACACTTTGTGCCTCTGAAGTCTGACAGTCAATCCAGAGTGAAAAACATCACCATGTACTGCCATATTTAACACTCCAGGGATTGTCAAAAGCATTTCATATCAATTACCTTTACTTGTTTTGTGCTGAGAGATTTATAACATTGACTATAATGCTCAATTAACAATGCTAGTATTGTAGTCAAATTATTTGAATGTCTACCTGGAATGATTTCATATGAAAAAAAAAATTATTTGGACAAGACTATATCTAAGGTAAAAACTGGGTAAAAAAAACTTCAATGATCTTTAAAAAACAAGATTTTTCCATCCTTTTTTTTTTTTTCAAAATTTTTGCACTTTCAGTTTTTAGACAGAAGAGTTGCTATAATATTCAAAGGACCATTGATTAGAAACAGCCTCAGGAATGTCCTGTGGAGGAAGTCTGAATCTCACTTGCATTGGCATACAGTTTCATGAAAAGCTGCAGAAGAAAAAGTACAATGAGCCAGGAGTAATATGAAAGATATTCTAAGAGTCTGCCTTTTCTCTAAAATATGCCTTGACTCTTCTGGATTTCCCTATATTCAAGGTCAGAACTTGGTCCAAATTACTGTAATGTTGTATTAACATTGGTTGGTTTAACATGTTTATATGTAGGATGTACCCTACACAAAATGCCAACACTACATTAAAGACTTAGCTCAATTTTAAAATTCTCTGGGTTTTGTGATGTAAGGACCAGCTTGTGGACAGAAAGCTCCCCTGTGTCTTTAGGCTGTAGTCTCTGCCATGAAGATCTTTAGCCAATGGCAGCTTTTCTGAGAAACACAAACTTTTCTACCTAGCACAGTCCAACCTTACTCCTATCTTGCCAAAGTGATTTTTTAAAAGTACAAGAAAGAACTAACTTTCATTTCTATGTATATTTACCTTTTTATATATATATATAAAAAAAAAAGGTATTTAACTGAAGTAGCAACAAAGACCCAAGTTATCTCAGCCCCTGAAATTACTCCACATTGTCTACATTTTCAGGGAAATTTCCTTTTCCTGCCTGCCTAGCACAGAGATGGTGGTTGTGGCTCTGCAGCCCCCAGTCCCTGATCACCCATCAGTTTCCATGAGAAAAGACGGGTCCAGCAGGCTCCCATGGTGGCACCTCTGCTGTGTCCGATCTGCTGTGGATGAACTTGGCACACAGCCATCATTGGCTTTATTCCTTTCAGGGTTTGGTGACTGAGGGACAGAGAGAGAAATATAACGCTCCAGCTGTCATTCATCACAGTGCAAGTGGGCAGCCAGAGCCAAAATAGTGTTAGACATGGGACCAAATACCCACAATGCATTTATTAAGAGCACTGAGAACTAAGTTCAGCCTGTTATCTTTAATTGACTTCTATTTCTATAAACTACTTTAAAATAATATGCAATATGCTTAAGGATATCACAAGAGAGAGTTCTCCAGTAAAGTGTATTTGGTACATTTTTCAAGACACTCATAGGAACTTGCTGCTATGGAAATATGTCAAATCTTTGGTACAGCACCTTATTTAAAGAGCTTTGGGTTTGTTTTTTCCTTGGACCTATACCGACTATTGAATGGTTATTGTATATGGTAGCGTCACAAGTTCTATTTGCAGAGTGAACGAACAATGTGACAGATGATGTTAGGCTTTTAAAATAAGTACTGTCTCTTCAAGAAGCACTAATAAAATAAGTCTGAATTTAGAGAACAAACAACATTTAAATTTCTGTTCATGTCTCCTGCAAAATCTTATAGTATTTACCCACATTTTAAGGCAGAAGTCTGCTTCTCTCCCTGAGTTCATTGATAGAGATTGAGAGATCAAAATTTTTTATGGGGTTGGTGATATTAAAATTTAAGACCACTACTATACCAGATGCTGAAATCATTGCAATTTATCACATATTTTATACTTACACTCTATTTTGTGCCAGCAAAAAGCCATATTTCTGAGTCATTTACTATTTTCTTTCTTACCCCATCGGTAATCTTCCTTCTCTTTTTTTTAGCTGGGATTACATATTTGCTATATGTCCAGCTCCAGAAGACTTTGTAGTGGTGCACTGGGATATCAGGCTCTTCTGGAAGATCCCACGTAATCAGTACATTTACACTCCCATCATTGTTTGCACTGATATTTGCAATTCTGATATTAGATGGAGCTGGTGGAGCAGACGGATCTGGAATGTAAACAAACAAAAAGATTCTAAAGTAAAGATCATCTTCAATAAGGTAAAGATCATCTTCATCTTACCAGGCATACATGAGCTGGATTAAATGTTCTCAATACATTAAAGAAAATTCAAGCAAAAATTTCCTATAAGTGATATGGCTTCTTGTGAATTCTAGAAATTCAAGCTCTACTGAAATAAAAAATATGGGTTAACATCTAGTTTTGTCATTATTCTATGTTGTTGATAGTTCATAAATACTAAGAAGCTTTATCAAAATGTACTAGATGATCAGTTTTACTTCTGTCATTCACTACTTTAAATGCATAATGAGTGGAAAACACTCATGTTCTACAAGTGGCCTTCTATAGTCAACACAGAATGGTACAGTGGAAACACTGAGTTTTTCGGTGTTGCCAGACAATTCTCAGATGATAACATTATGTTTCTACATGTTGAATCTTTCCTCAAAATTCTAGTATTGACATTTACTACAACAGACATAAACACTTCCTTAGAATAAATATAATTAAGATGTCATGATATATTATGATGTCATAGAAGCCTATAGGAGTTTTTTTTAGAACAACAAAAAACAACTAGCTACCCCTGTGATTTATTTCCCTATTATGGTTTAGTTTCTGGTCAATATTAACTGAAATATTATTCCTTCAGTTGTCTCTGTGCTGACCCAAAAGCCAAGAAGGACACCTGACAGTCAGAAGTTCTAATATTGAACCTTTTACAGTATTGAATGTTAGGTCCTCCTTGTGGACCTACTATATGATATCCTGGCCCTGATAATGTAAATCAATGGAAATTTTGCAACTAAGCTTCTGAAAGTCCAATTTGCTATTTACTAA
>KZ505692.1:1025543-1048200 GCA_002844005.1 Limosa lapponica baueri
TTAGCTTTAGTTATTGCTTTTATTGCAAATTTTTGCCACTCAGTTGAAGATGAAAAGGCAAGTACTCACAATTTAAAACCCCTGAAAAGTGAAGTGGAAACCACTGTCAAAATAGCAAAAAGTTTTGATCAGTTTTAGCTGACTATCCATCTGAAAATCCATGTGCAGAGTCCTACTTCTAGGAAAAAAACACCTTCCTAGGTGCAGTATTCACTTCATCTTCTAGCCAATTTGATTTAAACAGATAGGCATAGTCTAATGTGTTTTTCTTGCAACTTTGGAATCTAATTTTGGCAAAATGAAGCATCGCTTCATTCCTGTGAAGGGCCATGCCAGACAAGCACATACAAACCCTTCATTTCCTTTATAAAAAAGAAATAAACAGCAGAAAAAAAATCTCTCTGCTTTAGCTCTAAATATTTCATAGTTTATCTCAACTATGCTACTTTGATTATTTCTTATTTACACATCAATGCAATAAATGAACACATGAGGCAGTGTAAAACAGCTAATAAACCTTCACCTCAAATATTTACAGTATAAGAGCATCAAAAGCTGCAGTGGATAAAACCAAATCACAATCAGATGAAGAATGGAAAGCTGGAATGCTTGATAAAATAGTATTGCTTTCCTGTTTTTGTCTTTTTCATGACTGGGAAATTTAACTAATTTGGATAATAAGAAGCTTTATTTAGTGATAGAAAAGTTAATGGAAATTACATACCTCAGAAGTCATAACATTATTTTGAATAAAACAAAACCTTACTTTGCTCTGTCTCCTTAGAGATCACATTTTTTGCATTTTCAAAACACACAAAATAGTATAAAACAGTATTGTGGTAACCAGACAAAATTCGCTTTCCAAATAATCACAGCAGCAATGTTTTTGAATGTTCTTTTTAACAACTTAAAATATTTAGTGACAGAGACTTTGTGGTGCCATACTCCTCCCTAGATTCAGATTATATATCATGTTTGTCCTCCTTTAAAGAAAGAACAAACCCAAATAATTTGCTATTCATTATAACTTATGAGCAATTGGTAAAAGTTCAGCATCTTGTGTGAGAAACTGTCTTAGGAATTACTGTCATGTTTCCTGATCAAAAGGTTTCTTTTTGAAGAAAACTTCTGTAAAGCCTGACAAAGATAATAGTCTTCTCTTGGTCTTGGCACAACAGGGTGAACTGAAACAGTCAGGAACTAATGTGAATTTCTGTCCGCGCTTCACATAAATGTAGCTCAGACACTCAGCAACCTTCCAAAGGTGATGTGCCAAAGCCCACTTTCCTTTTCCAAATTGGAGGTTAAATGTGCCTGTAGGAGCTCAGCAGGGGCCAGTAGATGCTGGCACTAAAAAAACTAGGCACATCTGAGCAGCAGCTTCTTGCCTCTCTGCCAGGCAGGGGCCGCCACTTCCTACTGAGCTCCAAAGTAGTAATTATATGCCTATATGACGCTATAACGGTTACCGACATGAGTGCCTACTTGGGGACATGGAGGCTAAGAGATACCGACTGAAGCATCCCAGTATCATTCCCGCTGTCACCACCTAGCAGCATCTTCATCTGTGTCACCTAGCGCTTCTACACATTTCATGTGGCAAACATGGTATCTTTATAATAACCACTGACAATACCTAAGCCTCTAAAATAGTCAAATAAGCTGCCAGAATAGGATCATTTTGGCTACACAGCTGATAGCTAACTGAACTCCTTGCTGTTTGTCTGGCAATTCACAATTCTCTGCCAAGGGCTGGAGTTTAGATTTGAAAATTGTTATTTTGAGTGTTATAGAAGCCTTTTGAACAACGCTGGCTACATACTTGCCGCCATTATCAAGATCCCGTTATTTTGGTTTTTTTGGTATGAGCTACTGGCTCCTGCTGTCCTTGTCACAAAGTCCTAAAAGTGCACCCCACCTCCACCAGACAACCGCGAACAGCACTCGAGGAGAGCAAGTGCTTCAGGGGTAGCTGAAAAAGAGGACTCTAGTATCTAATGCGTAATCATATCAAAACCACAAGCTCCTTAAACACATATCACTGCCAGTTGGGAGGCTATTCTGAAGAAATATCTCTACGTGCTTATCCTGCTCTTATGCTGTTCTCCAAAAACCCACTTTGGCTGGGGTCAGATACTGGGCTAAAGAGACCTTCAGTATGACTTACCATGGATTTTCTTATATTCATTACCAATGTAGGTATTTTGAACGATATACTCCTGTGGCTAGCACACTCAGTAGGAGATTGATTGTTTGGAAAGTAATACAAAACCTGCCTGAAAATGTCATGCTCAAGACAAAACCTAAGTGATATCATGACATACCTTTATGTAATTGCAATTATAGTGGGTCCAAGCAGAATATTTGGACAATCTTTACAAACTCAGTAAAACACCTGACAATAATCTGAGTTTAAAAGAACATTGGTGCCTGATTCAGCAACACAGTGCTCTATCTGCTGAAGCGTTGCTGATAAAGACAAAGCTACAGTTGCCACTGAGTCCTTGCAGTAAGCTCAATACAGCTTGAAGGAACTGTATTTTTGATGTTACTGAAATGATATGCTACTTAAGTATAATAAATTCTTAAAATACTACTTCATTTATACTTGAAAAGCTTTGTAGTCACAGCAGTAATGGGATAGCTATGCCAGCCAACCTTCCTACCACAGATGTGGTTATAGCACCAAAAAATTATTGAGTCTAATGTATACTTATTCAGTAAGTAATTAAACCATCCATAACAGTAAAAGCACTTGCATGCCTCTATAACTGCATCTACAATAAGACTTATTCTAGGACTGACTGTGGCCAAACAGCAAGCTGAAAGCTAGGATGGGAACCCGTGGATGGCAACTGCCTGTACTGAAAGATAATTCTATTTGCAGAAAGAGGAGGAAATGTATTCCTTGAAGTATGCTTTATACCAGTGTGAAGATTCTGTCACTACTAAAACAAAGACAAGTCTTTCTATTAGAAACTACCTTTATTAGTAGAGTGAAGAGTGATAGATCTCATTCTTTGTTACTAAAGTCAGCTAGCACAGTTTGGCTATGTCCACCTTATCGACTGCCTTTAAGAGAGGGTGACCACATCCAGACCACCCGTCTAACAGGAATAGTTTCTAGCCTGTGCTAATTCCTGAGACTCATCCAGGAAAATTTTGCTTTGTATGTGTCAAAGGCACGCCAGGGACAATGACAGCAACTTCACAGGATAGGAGATCTGTTTCCATCTCCCCCATCCCCGAAGTACCATTAAATGGCACAGAAATAATTTTCAAAGTTATTTTATTACCCAAACCCTTGCAAAACAAGAAATGGCAACAAAAATTCCTACAATACTTCGTGGGTTCGCTGGCATGCCTTTCTAATGAACAGAATCGTGCTACTTAGCATTTACACCCTTTTTATTCTTATACCCATATGATTAGTGCTAGCAAGGGGAAAGTTATATTAAGAGAGTGCGCAGTTCCATCAAACCTATGCTGCTACGATTATTTAGATATAGGCAACAGAGTATCTAAATACTCTGCTAAACATATGGCAGCAACATATTTCTCATACCAAAAAGAAAAATAAGATAAAGCTCTCGGAATAACACACTGAAACCCCACTTCTTTCATGTTTCATGGTCAGGGTCATGTTGTTTGATACCAACCGTGCGGAAAATGTTTAAAAGGAGGTTTATTCATTGAGACCCCTAACTGATAAAAGAATAATGACGTCTTTAACCTTTAATTCCTTTGCCAACTTCAAACAAATCTCACACTATTTCTAAAGCCAGTGGCAAAACTACCCAAAACCCCACCTGTTAAAAACCTTCTGCCACAAAAGTAGGCAGATCAGGTTGCGCTCCATGTGTGAGTGAGTGGAAGGTGAGCACCAGAGTTAGTGAATGAAAACTAACCTTTCGAGGATCGGAAGTGTTTACTGGGTGCCGTGAAGCCTCTCGTCCCGTGAACGTTCACAGCTGCCACGCGGAACTGGTACCACCTGCTCGCTCGGATGTCCGGCAGCCGAACCCGCTCATCCGTAGTCTGGTGGGGAAAATGTCATGCTTACACTGGTTGTTCTGACATGGCTAGTTGTGCTATCATCTCCCATCAATACCCATAAATCAGACTGAAGGGTAGGGGACGCACTTCTTTAATACGCACCAGCGTTGGCAGGCTGTATGCAACCACCCCACCCGATTCCGAGCATCATTCTGCACTGCAAAGCATTTACGTCTGCAAACAAAATCATATAACCACCTAATTTTACAGTGCATTGCAGGTCTCTTCTGGAAAAAGTAACCTTTAGAAAACCGGTGAAGTGTTAAATTCACAAAATTAGTTTTCCAGTTATCACAACCTTCACCAGTGTATAAAGCCTAGCTGTTCAGGTGTTGACGTTTCAGGGAACTCATTGCCCCAGGTCACAGGACTCATTTCTCCAAGTCTCAAATAGGGGTCCAAAATGGCTTCACAAAATCCAGCAGTGTGAGAAGCTGCCTTTTCTGGTTCACAGGAAACACAAAACCCTCAGGTAATGAATGTAAGCCTTCTTCAGATCTTTGGCACTTATGTCAAAAAGACACTCACAGCTTTAACTCTTTCCTGCAGACCTTTCTCAGGTCATAGGAGATGACCTTTTCTCCAACAACACCCACTGAGACTGCTAATGTCATGAGTTCAATTTCCACCTTAACCACTGAAATATGGAATAAGCATAGATGCACTCTGAACCCTTTCAGTAGGACGTGCTTTACGTGCTCTTAGTTTGAGCCCTGCTATCTTGTGCCTTTTTTTCTCCTTTAAACTTCTAAAAAGCTATCTTCTGCACTGTTTCTTATTTTTCCTAACTGAACACAGCCTCCTGGTAACCCCTGAATCACTGCCAAGTACAGAAGGCACAGCATTTTTGCAGAACTCATCAGAAACTCATCCACTTGTTGAGGATTTTAGTTTTGCAATTACCTCTCAATTATCCAGTTTTCAATTTATTTTAGGATGTCATATTTATTGCATTTTAATTTAATTCTTTAATCAAATAAACACATGAACCTGAACCAAATGTCCTGTATATGTCCAAATCAGTACTGATTGTCACTACTGACCAAACATGCAAGCTCATTAAAAATGTAGTGACACCAATTTATTTTCACAAGCTCTGTTTCTTATAACTTCAAAAATCCACCTTCCTTGTATAGGACTCAATGTTACTTGCAATGATGCCAAGCACTTCCCAAAAAAAGGCACAGCATAATTTTTGCTTTTTGCTCTTTCTAGTCTGTGTAAGCAAGTAGCTGCTGCTGACCTCACTCAGACAGTGACAACTTGAGGAAATTGCTTCAGGTCTCCAGTAACGTATTTTTAGAGCCCTGACCAATACAATTTGTAGGTGCTATACTGCACTTAATCTTTTCATTTGGCAACAAGCAAAATTTAGGAAAATGGATACTTCATTTGTGTGTGCATGTAAAGGAAAAAGAGCCTTTCTAAACTAGACTTCTCTCAGACTGGTACGTGTTGCAGACTTTGAGCCTCTCACATATTGCTGGTACTCAGAGTCCTTCTCCATTCAGACCACTATACTTGCCTTTTTAGTTTAAGCAGGGTTAAAAGTCCTGATGCTTTCATTGTCTGCCTTATCCACTTTCCTTTTTTTAGCTTTTATGTTACCTGTAGAGTGAATTATCTCATCCAATGAAGGGGATCCCCTAGGGAAGAAAGACCCTACCTGAACCAACTTTTACCATTATTTTCATTTTATGGAGTACTCAAATGTGCTAGTTTTTTCCAACATTCAAGCCCACATACACAAGACCTTACAGATAAGACACGACAGTGAACTAGAGTAAAATAAACTATCACTATATTAACAGAAAAAAAACCCAAGGATATATTCAAGCCACTGCTGCAACTGAGATCAGGGTAGGATCAATATCTAATTGTAATTAACTAGTTACAATACTGTGGGTTTTTAAAAACAGATTTGCTGCATTTAGTTATAAGGCAAGCATAATCTGAATAGACTTGACCTCAAATTCCTCAGCTAAGGAATCTTGTTTGTCATTTGCATCAGCTGAGTTATTCTGCTAGGACTGATTAAAAGAAAGGGTTTCAGCTGTGTCAGTCTTCCATGGCAACCGTGAATTACTGTAAAATCAAATAATCTGTCAATCCATAGAACCAAAATTACTTTAATTTATGAACATGCCTTGGGCCTACTACTTTCATCATTCATTTTGTTTGCGAAGCTCCTGTTAAACTCAATGGCATGCAGGAGGTGTAACTCCTGGATTAGAGAGTATAAACTACTTTGGCACTTCTAAGAAACCTTTATACAGATTTAACAAATTTCAAAAAAAGTGCTAAATACTTCTGAGATATCTTATATTGCCTAAATGGTATATTGATTTTTTTTCTTTAATTGTTTCAGTTAGTTCTCACTACTTAAATATGTTTGGAGGTGAGATTATAATATTCAGAGTCCTTTCAATATCTGTCTTATATTAATGTAAGCCCACTAAATGGGGGACTGAGTAGTAATACAGTAATCAATGCACTGTTTCACCATGTTCATTCCCTTTCTTTCACACTATCAATCCTGGATTCCCTTCTGTAGTGCAAAGGTTTAATGGCAATAGGAGAGGACAGCCTTACCCTGCTGAGTTCATAGCTCTACACCTTCTTTTGAAACTGCACACAGTGATAAAAGAATTTGCAGTTCAGAGAGTGAAGGGATACCATCCAGGGTATCAGAAGAGCTGAGTTTATGTTTCCTCTGATACAGAAGAAACCTGACAGTGCTGCATCCACTCCTCTATCAAAGGACAGCAGACCTCCCCTGTTTCAAGTGAATGTAATCCCACACAAGGTGGGCACTCTCTAAGAATGCTTAACAAAGCAAGCCCTCTCCTGGGAGTTGGAGAAATAAATCTTTACTGTACAGGACTGGTGAGCTCCAGCAGGGATTTCTTGCTGTCAAGACCTCAGAAACTTTTTGTGATCCTCAGAACCAGAACTTCAGGTCTCTCAGAAATTTTGAGTTTTAAAAAAGATTAGTTGTCCACAAAGTTTAGACATCTCCAAAGTGAAGCACTAAGGTTTGTCACAATCAAACCAGCAGTAAATTCTGCTCCTTATTTGTTTTAATAAAGGAATAAATTAATAAGTTAACTTCATTATTGTCTGCCTATATGTATACATATATATATATAAGTGTGCATGTGTACATGCTTGACATCCATTCACACAACACAGAAGTGTTCTGTCTAAAAATAACCAACCTGACATATTTGAATTAACTTCATTAATTAACTTAATACAATTAACTATCAAAGTTTCCAATGTAATAAGCAATAGTTGTATTTTTAGAAAGCATTAGCACCAAACATAATTATAGGTTTGTTTACAAGATACACAGTATTCAGATGGGATAGTGCACCAGGTCCTGCTCAGCTGGTTAAACCTTAAAAAACAGTAGCATAAGAAACTTGGAATAACCACTTAGGACACTGCACATCATAGCTAACTAGTATCTTATTTTCCATAGTTTTTATATTAACCAATGGAAATTAGTCAAATGGTTAGTTATGTCAAGTTTTCCCAAAAACGTGCCGTAAAAACCTAAAGTTACCACAATCATTTGTTCCTGAAGTGAAAAATAGCTAAAATTGTTTTCAGTGTGTTTGCTTTCTTTATATACTTGGAGATTTAAATAAATAATGTATTAATAGATTGAGCCTTACTCCTTAAAAAATAAATAAAAAAAATACCTGACGACACAATACAATAGAAAGGAAACACACTTTTTCAAAATTATTTTTTCAATCCCAAGTAAAAATTTATGAAACATGAGAAATTACCTGCAAATTAGCTCATGTGAAGACAATAGAAAACAGTAAGTTCTTTGAAAAGTAAGCACCATAAGATAAAGTTCCAGAAGACTGGAAGCCAGCTAATGTAACCCTCATCTACGAGAAAGGCCTAAAGGAGACCCAGGAGATTATAGGCCCATTAGTCTTACTTCAGTCCCTGGGAAAGTTAGGGAATGAATCCTCCTGGGGCCTATCAGAAGTCAAATGAAACATACGGTTGGGAAAAGCCAGCACAGATTCACCAAGGGCAAACCGTGCTTGACAAACCTAATCACCTTCTACAACAAAGTAATTTGCTCGGTTGATGTGGGGCGAGCGGTGGACATTGTCTACCTGGATTTCTCCAAGGCTTTTGATACAGTTCTCCCCAGCCTCTTCCTGGAGAAACTCATGCATTACAGTCTAGACAAGTGGTCTGTGCGGTGGGTGAGGATCTGACTGACAGGCCCCACCCAGAAAGTGGTGGTAAATAGCTCCTTTTCAAACTGGCAACCTGTCACAAGAGGGGTCCCCCAGGGATCAATACTGGGCCCAACGCTGTTTAGTATCTTCATAAGTGATCTGGATGATGGGATCAGGTGTACCCTGACGAATTTTGCAGATGACACCAAACTGAGTGGGGAAGCAGACACTTCAGAAGGGAGAGCCAACCTTCAGGAAGACCTAGCTAGGCTGGAAGAGGGGGCTAACAAGAACCTTACGAAGATCAACAAGTGTAAGGTGTTATACCTGGGAAAACATAATCCAGGAGTGCAGCACAGGCTGGGATCTACCTGGCTGGGGCACAGCTCTGTAGAAATGGACCCGGGGGTTCTGATGCACTTAGTAAGTTCAATATGAGTGAACAGTGTGTGCTGCTATGGCAAGGCAAGCCAACAGGATGCTGGGTTGCATCAACAGGGGCATCACTAGCAGAGGCAAAGAAGTCAAGAAGTTACTCCTGGGGAGATTCCGACTGGACACAAGAGGAAATATTTTTGCAATGATAAGTTTCCAATAAGCCATTGGAACAATCACAGAATGGTAGGGATTGGAAGGACTCTCTAGAGATCTTCTAGTCCAACCCCCCTGCCAAAGCAGGGTCCCCTAGAACAGGCTGCACAGGAATGCATCCAGGCAGGTTTTGAATATCTCCAGAGAAGGAGACTCCACAACCTCTCTGGGCAGCCTGCTCCAGTGCTGTGCCACCCTCTAAGTAGAGAAGCATGTTCAGATGGAATTTCCCATGTTCTAGCTTGTGTCCATTGCCAGTTGTCATGTCGCTGGGCACCACTGAGATGAGTTTGACTACATCCTTTTGACACGCGCCCTGTAGATATTTACAAGCACTGATGAGATCCCCTCTCAGTCTTCTCTTCTCCAGGCTAAACAGACCAAGGTTGCTCAGCCTTTCCTCATAAGAGAGCTGCTCCAGTCCCTTGATCATCTTTGTATCCCCCCACTGGACTCTTTTCAGTAGTTCCTTGTCTTTATTGAACTGGGGGACCCAGAACTGGACACAGTACTCCAGATGTGGCCTCACCAGGGCAGAGTAGAGGGGGAGGATGACCTCGCTTGACCTGCTGCCCATCCTTTTTTTAATGCACCCCAGGATACCATTGGCTTTTTTGGCCACAAGGGCACATTGCTGCCTCATGGTCAACTGATTGTCCACCAGGACTCCCAGACCCCTCTTCTCAGAGCCGCTTTCCACCAGGTTAACCCCTAAGCTGTATCTGTGTATGGCAATCTCCCCAGGGAAGTGGTGGATCCCCCATCATTGGATGCTTTTAAGATTCAGCTGGACAAGGTGTTGGGCCATCTTATCTAGACCATGCTTTTGCCAAGAAAGGTTGGGCTAGATTATCCTTGAGGTCCCTTCCAAACCTGCATCCGATGATTCTGTGATTATTGAAAATTATAACCCCATTTCTTCTTGGACAGAAAATAAAAATAGAATATTGGATGATGAACTCTGATAGAATATTATGAAATTTCTTATTAGAAGATGCAAACAATAACTTTGCATAATTACGTTATATATGGGCACAGGAATAGACAAATTCAGATCCTCACCCACAGCCTATTTGAGCTTCAACTGCTTTTTACATGCTCTCTAGCTTAAGTCACAGAGTAGTGAAAAAGTCAGCATCATCTCCCCTGGACTGGAATGCCCCAGGAGTTCTCAGTTGAATGGCTGAGCTCTTCACAGCCTTTGCCTGTAATTAAGGTCTCATAGCCCAATGTTTTGGAATCATACAAGAAAAATTCTCAGTTATATGGACAAGAAAAGCCCTGAGGCTGTGCACACAGTCACTCTAGTCAAACTGGATATCCATCCTTCTTGCTGTTATTGCAAAATAAATCCTATTGCATGCAGCCACACTTAACAAATTTGACTGCCTGGTGGGATGTCTAAAACTAAAACCACCATGGAGGTACACTACTCTCTATAGAGACAGAAATTCTGATTAGTAGCACTCCTCAAAGGTGCCCAGCCTGTATGTCCCATAAGGTACACACAGTTCACAAAGCCAGTCAGGCATCCTGAAGCTTGTTCTGAACTGACGTAACCAGTCGGGTCCATCACATAATCAAACACGTGTCTCCTGTGATGTAGAAGGGACAGTGAAGTTCTCAGAAAGTTGGAGGAGGCTTCTCCTGCCACAGAGATTAACTCAGCCCGTTCTGCCTTCATGTAATAGATCCCCAGAAAAGGCAGCTGTCAGGATTCCTATCACTCTTGCCCAAGAACACATTTGTGAAACACACTCTCCTGTACATCCAATGCAAGAAGACAGAGGTTCATATATGTTCCACTACTACAGAGTGTATATGTAGTGCATGCTTCCAGAAATGTGCATAAGATCTGTTTCTGGGATGAGAAAAAAGCACAGCAGTCTGCTAGGTTTGCAGTCTGGATCCATCAGCCAGAACAGTTGGGCTTCTACAGTCTAGCACGTATACGTGGCATGGTAACAGTGGGGAGTAATTCAGATCTGGCTCATTTTTGCTACATGGTATTTTCCTAGTAGCAAAGGCAGGAGGTTATTTGCTAAATATGGAGAATGAAGATGTGCTCCTCAGCTGACAGATAATAAATAAGTCGCTGCAACTTTATCAGGTTTGGAGGTGCGCACATTTCCTTTGGCTTGCACAAGCAGGGTTTCATAGTAGGATCTGCTGCAGGTGACTTCTTCTGAGCAAAACTCTAACATAGTGACAGCCCCCTGTAGCACCAGAGTGAAGTTAAGAACTTCACTTCTGAGTGTTCAGTTTCACAAGATCAACAATATTGTAAGATAGCTTTTTCCTACACAATCTGAATTGAAAATGAACACAGATTGTCACAGAACTTAAACTCCTTCCTTTAGTTTGTGGATGGTTCTATTTATTCCTTTCTCTTTTTTTCATAGCTATAATGACATTTTACAGGTCTTTTCAAAATCAGCATTTTACTTTCCTTGTCAGCAGGGATGAGGGTGAAGCAGTTAAGATAAACGATTGGAACTCTGCCATCCAGGTGGACTGTCAGCATGTTAAAAAACAGATTGAAACTGGGAAGGAACTAAGTGAAAATTTATGCTCTGTTGGCTGCTTCTCATTAAGAAACATTTGCTCATGAATCTTACATTTTCAGTCTGGATTGCACTGAGTGATAAGAGCATGACATCATAGTCTTTTCTGAATTGGGAGCGTAACGTCTGAAAAAAACCCAACTTTACAAAGAATAAAGCTTTTAGTCTTTTTTTCAGTCTTTGTTTTACTTTAAAAAAATTAAATAGCCTTTTCACCAATTGTATTTGCCCATCTTTTTTATAAGACATAAGCCTTGACTTGGATATTGTGCACTCAGTCCCACTGACTTCAAAAGGACTATGTCACTTATGTGCTTCCTTCAATGAATTTTGGTATCTAATTCTACATTTTTCAAGAGATTTCTGGATTTCAGAGACTTTAGAATTCCCATCTGAATAGATCGTAAGTATTTTCTTACAAGAAAGTGCCACTCACTGGCCTTATGAAAATCAAGCCTCCAGCTAGTTCTATAGATTTTTATCTATAGAGAGTAAATCTACAAAATAAACTCATTTTGAAAACATACACCTCTGAGTATTTTTTCCTTTGGAGACAAGGAAACCACTATTTACTTCTTTACTGATATATTCACACATTTTTTATGAAGTCAAAAGATTGGATGTTTCTGTATCTGAAAAAATAAATATAAAAATACTGAAGTTCATTTCTCCTGAGTAACTCTAGAAAACAGTTTATTGAGCAGTAGAGTAAGGCCTTGGAGATCTGGATTCTGTTTGCAGCTCTGTTATGACCTGGAGAGAGGCCCTACACAGGGATCCCTCTGCATGAGCCTCCTCACCTGTAAGTGATCTAACTCTTCTCCAATCTGACGAGGACCTTCAGATTATGGTCTGGAAGCTAGGGATCCATATTGCTTTACAAAGAACTGACCTGTGCCACAGTTTGCCAGCTGGTAGCATCATCCTCACTTGGATGGATTCCTTGATTCCACCTCCTCTGAACAACATAGATCACAGGCTCAATGGAAATATTGAATTTTGAAGACCACTTCACCTCCAGGTCTCCAGACTGAAGTTCTATGAATTTTAATTCTTTTCGGGGTTTCAGTGGAACACCTGTAATAGGAATGTGCAGACAAAAATATGTGAGTAATTTACAAGATGGGATTAAAGAATGGGATTTATATGTAGATGAAGCTATATAAAAAAAAATAATTGAAAAAAGGAGACTGTTGGTCAAATGGAAAAAAGGGGGTGTAGTTAGACTGATGAGCATGGGAGTTTCTGAACTGGTCATAGCTGAACTATCTCTGCTAACAGGAAAACTTGTTTTTAAAAAATCTTCAAACCTTTTATTTTATTCAAAAACTAAAGGATCTGAAAGTTGTAAGCTAAAACTGATTTCACAGAAAACACCTTCCATATATGCTTTGAAAACCTGTTCAGTTTTTCACCTAATTTGTCCTTAAACATATCTAATGACAGAATTTCCACAGCATCAGATAGTAATCCATTCCACTACTTCTCTATCCTTACCATTAGAAAGCTTTCTCACTACCTTGTTTAGTCTCCTCTGCTGCATCCTAAACTCAATACTTGTCCATGACGTTCATGGATCAAGGAAAACAGATTCTTTCTTTCTTTACTCTATGGAGGAGCCTTCTATGTACCACAAGACTGTTAGCGTGCCTCTGATTCAGTCTAATAACCATAGTGCACCCCATTTTGCTTTTAAATCAATGTTACTAGACCACTGAACATTCTTGCAGTTGTCTCTGGAAACTCTCCTGTTGGCCCACGGCCCCCCTCCGGAATCAAAACTAAAACTGGACACAGACTGTGTCTAAGCTCTTACCAGCATAGACGAGAGAAGCAGGATTATTTCATACGTCTTACACTAGTCTGATATATCTAAGAAAGCTGTTTGCTTTCTCCATGACAGCATGATGTTATTGACTCACATGCAGCTGCATTGTATGATGTGTCACTCTCCACTCTTCACTAAAGATCTAGGAAAGGTAATTCCAAGGCATCTTGCAATAGATATGTTAGATCTAATGCATATTGTCCAATTGTTACTTTTCAGAGACAAAGATTCTTTCTAAAATGTTACAATAATTTCTCATTACACAATGACACTGAAGGACAGTTATTTCTGTTGTTTCTACTGCTGCTACATCACCTTTTTGAAAACATATGCAGTAGCTTGAAGGAAAAAACAACTCTTCAAATTTGGCATCTCTTGATTAAACCAACAAATCAAGTGTTGGATACATTTCTCTAGACAGACTTTAGGAACTCATACATTTGAGTACGCAGCATTTTGTCACTTCAGGTTATGTCACAAATAAGATTTCTCTGCTGACATATAGACCTTCTTAGCAAGTTATTGTATGCACTCTAGTTATTTTGTCATTTTGATGGGTGTCCAAATAAGTCCAGCTGTAGGTGATGGTTCAACAAATTGTTTCCTACTCAGTCTGCCACAGATGACTGAGTACCAAAATTTCCTTAAGTGAATGAGCCACTTTTATATTATAAGAGATCTTCTCCTAAATCTGATTATACAATTAGCTATAAGTAAATAAAAATTGAGATTGTAGCCCTTGAAGAAACCTAATATCAACCTGAGGAAAATTCAGTACTTAAAGGTCATTATCACAGCAGTTTAAACCCTGGATATCCTTCAACAGTCAGCAGTCTTAGTCTAATACAATGAACACCACAGAAAATGTCCGTTCGGATTTCCACATTTGAAATTCCTTCTTTAATTATGTTGTACAATAATCCAACGATTTGCATGTTAAGAAAACTTCCATCTGCTTTGCATTAGGGGCAGTTGGATTCACTTGATTGCAAGTATCCCAGCCTCTCTGCTGTTATGTAATTGCGTGCAGATGGAGCGCAGCAGCACAAACAACCAGAGCACAGCACAAGTGCATTTTAAAATACTGTTGTAGAACTAGCACCATCATTTTCATATCCAGATGTGTAGATCCAATCACTCTTCAATGTGCTTTTTATTATGTAAATGGTCAGCCCTTTCATTGTGCTGGAAAAAATTAGTCCTCTGAAGTCTGCGGTGCTTAACTGAAGAATTCAAATCACCGATTGCTGTCTGTGTGCAATACCAGAGCCCAGGCAAAATGTTTCTAAAGGTGTCTTTCAGACGGCCCATGCATTCCTGTGCCATGAAAAATAAATGCACACTAGTAAGAATCTGTACCTTAACTGTTGGTTCCCCAGGAATTCCAAAAGTTTCCTTGGAAGAGTTTCAGACAGTAAAGGATACATTCATGGCATCAGTACGATTGTAAACACAGTTGTTCAAAGACTCAGAGGTTCACACCTTTAAAACTGTACACTATTGTTTTTAATACAAAACTATTTTTCTTAAAGCATGACATAAGCCTTTAAACTGTGGATGACCATCTGGCTCTGGCTATCCATTATGATATTGTCATACCATCATACTCTTTAAATGCCATAATTTTCTCTTCACAATTTACCTTGCCCAGATCTGCAATTTAGTCTGCTGTGTGGATTGCTCCCTTACACATTTCAGATAAAATTAGTTAGGCTGGTTTAGACAGCATGAACCCTAAATCTTTGTTAAAAGGGGTCCTGGAAAGTTCACACAAGTAGGTGTATCATCACATCTGAGAGACCACTGACTTCAGAACAGGAAAAAGGTGATGGGTGATTTTTTTCAGCTGTCACCAGCTGAGTGTAGAAAAAGATACACGTCCTTGTCCTTACTTGGGGATGCAGATGTGCACATTAGACAAAGTGAACCTGATCAAGCATTTTCCATCCCTTTCTCTTCTTTAGGGTTTTTTTTCTGCCTTTTTAAACTGTTTTACTTCTAAGCAAAGATAATTTCTCCATTTCTATCTCTGAAATACCAAATCTACTTTAGGCACTTACTGTTATTTATAACATCGTTATGTCCATATAGAAAAAAAAAAAGGCAGGCCATGGAGAAGGGAGACTTTCTGAAGTCCTTCACTAGTTGAGACAATAGAAAGGAGGTGGGTAAAGCAGATGACAGAGGAGTAGGAGAGAACATCTGATATCTCCAGTAAAGGGAAATAAAAATGTGAAGACTATGAAACTGATCAGTAATACTCCCAACAGAGATGAAAAAATGCAATGAAACAGACAGTTTGAAGATTATAGTGAAGGCAAGCCAGTAAACAATTAGGGTAACAAGTAACTGGACTTGTTATGTTAATCCAACAACATGTGCAACATGTGACTTTGGCCCAAGTGTACTTACATTAACATTCTTTTAGTATTGGGCTTTAGCACTTAGTATTAGAGGTCAAATCCAGATTGTAAATCCAGCAAATTAGATGGGTATTTTATATCTGCTGTTGTAACTAATCTCCAGAGCTTGATAAGCAGTGAAACTATAAGAACTTCTGTAGACTCTTAGATTCAATCTGAGTTCATTTTCTAGCTGTGAGTGCTGTCAAAATGATAAGAATAAGTACTAAACTTATTCACTAGATCTTAGTCATGCTTGCAGACTTTGCTCTTCCTGAGCTACAGGAAGGTCATTTACCCCTGGAGGAAATGAATAGCAAGCCTGTTCTGCTTCTATTTGTCTTTTGTTGCAGAAAGACAGGTTGAAAAGGCTAATTAGCTGAATTCATCAGCTGAGAAAGCAGTACAGTATTGGGCTTCCCTTCCTCTGCAAGACATATATGCTTTTATAAGCAAGCACCTCCTGCAGATAGGTGATAAGGTGTTAGAGAAGGTTAGTTCTGTTCCTACATAATTAGGCTGAAGAGCAGTAGACTTTCCAGTGTGGAGTTATACCATTTATCATATCTGTCATATTCTATGTCCTCTCCAAATGCACGTCACCTTATTTCATTTGTTTGGTTTTTTACTTGTTTGTTTCGGTTTTTTACCTTTTCCAGCTCTTGCATTCACTGGAATGCTTTGTAGTTGTGGTTTGGAGCCTGATCATGTAAATCATTACATATACGATATGAAAGACAATTTATCACTCTAGTCATTTGTCTCAAGAATATGAAAGAAATAACTAAGTGATCCATTTTAATAAGTTTCATTTTGAAAAGTGTTGTGTATAAGAGTGTATTAATTCCTTATAGTTTTAAAGGGGTTGCTCTGAAGTATCTTGGAAGCAAAAGAATTTCCCTTCTACACTGGAAATCTGAACCACAGTATTGCCTGCTGTTCAAAATACTTTGAAAATATCTTCATCAGTTTTATGCTTACTCAACCTCTATGACTTCTAGATCAAATTTTCTCCATTTATGTAAGTAAATAAGACAGTGCTTTCTGGTTGCCCATCCTGTACACTCAAAGACAGGATTCAAAAGTCAAAGAACATCGTTTCTGACATACATTCTCATCACTGGGGACATTCAAAAAGATGCATCAACATTTCAGTTAAAGCAATGAACTTAAAAATAAAATCACCATCTCCTTCCCATATTTTCCCATTTTTCCATCCACAGGTGGAAATAAGTCTGGATTCGGACCTAAGCCTGGAGCTTAGTTGAGAGTTCTGCTGATTAGGCTCTCCACAGAGAGCCCATGCTATCAGAGGAATAACTGCTCAATATTTATTTTTAATCACTGAAGTAAGGAGAATGGATTTCTAACAAAACATTCCAACTCTGTGGAACAAGAAAATGCCTTTCATAAATAGTCATTGTTCTGCATTAGGAGCTCATTTTCAGAATATTTCCTTGTATAAAGCTTTTTTTTAATTCCAACAAATTAAAATCTGGAGTTTGTCTAAGCAGATCTGGAGTTAGTCTATATGTTCTTGCTGATGGATGTCAAGGAAAAACTTTTTTCACAGAATCCCAAATAAATTAAAAAATTTTGAATAAGGTTGTCTTAGATTTAAATAATGAATTTATATATATATGTGGATATTATAATCTTTCACTACTTTGTTCTTAGGTCATTAAGAACACCAATGCCAAGTATACTGCATTGATTTGCTCTTTTACCAGATTATCTCACACTTCCTACTTGGTATAAGCCTGCTTGGCTTATAAACATAAATGTTATTTGTGATTAATAGGACTTGAACTATTTATCGCTAAATATTTTCCTGCTGCATTCTCTCTCATCTGCATCAAATTAAGCAAGATTTCACCTAAATTGGCAAGTTTATTCTGCTTAAGATGATTCATAATAGCCACATGTTTACATTCCACAGATTTCCAGACATGGGCTTCACAAGGGGAAAAAAATTCAGAAACTTGAGCAACATTTTTCTCTGGCTTTCCACCATTTCAGTGTCCAGTCACATCTCTACAGGCGCCTCTCCTTTTCTTCCCATCTATACAAACTCCTTTGAAATGAAAGTCCTGTTTTTCTAGGAGACTTTACTATGGCCTGAAGTTATTAGCCCAGTATGACTACATATTAATAATCTCTACCTTTGTACAGATTTTTTGGAACTTGGCATGTATGACCACATCCATTGGAACAGCATTTCTTCACTCCAGAACATTCACTATCAGCTTCACAGCTTTCAACACAGGCAGCTGCAAAACCACTGGCCTTCTCAGGTGCTGGGCAGTCCCCTTGCTTCACAGACAGGATGTACTTAAGGAATTCACAGCTAGTTAGGCATTCATAATTCTTCTTGGGGAAAAGAGGCTAAAGGAAAAACAAAAGAATTGTTTAAAGTTTTCAACAGGGAAAAAGAAAAAAAAAAAAGTTGTATGTTTTCCAAGACCTCCTAAAGGAAAATTCAGATTTTCAGCTTTTGCAAGACTATCCCTGAAGATTTATATATTCAAGCCACTTCTAAAAAAGCATTCCAAGTACAGAATGATGAATTCCCTCAAGTAAGACCACCATCTTTAACGGAATAAAGTTGTTTATGTCTGCCAGCTTTCCCTTGTTTTCCTCACATCGGCTGGCTACAAAGTTGCTCAATGACAGATTAAAAACATTCCCAATACAAAGGGAAGCAATGGTCAGAGAGTCTTTTTTTTTGGACTACCCCACATTCCTCCCTTTGTACTTCATAACACTTTACCCACAGTATCTGATGTAATGCCACTCTAGATAAATAAGTGAAATCTTGTTTCATTATACTGTTTGAACTGAGTTGGCTAAGTAAGAGAAGATTTTGCAGCGTCTTTATGTTCTTGCCAACATATTAGTAATGGTATAATTCTCTGTGGAACTGGAACTAAATTTCTGATAAACTGATCAGCATAAAATACAGATTAAAATTAGCCTTAAATATATTGATTAAAGATCAAAGTAAATGCTACTTCTTTGAGAAATAAAGTCCTAGATATATTAGAGGTTGCTTCAACACGTAGACGTTTTATAGCATGTGTACTACTCAGAGGTTTGCAAGGTTCACTTAAAACTGTATTAAAAATAGCATCTAGCACCCTGGGGAGAACACTGTGTGGGACACGGGGATTTCATCTTCTCTTTTATCTGGTGCTTTATTTAGTTTGGTGCAAAAACAGCTAAAGTGATTCCCTTATAGTGATTGGTGGCACTGTAGATGGGCAACCCATGTAACTGGTGTTATCTATAGCCTGCCTTTCTACCTCAGAGCAACCAAAAACCTTCCACTCTGACAGATCTGATTTACAGACTCCTAAGCCTACACAGGAATTTATAACCCACTCTCCATCCAACTATTCATGTAACTTCTGCAACCTCCTTCGATATTCAAATGTTTTATTTTCTTATTTTTACTGTTCTCACATTTCTGGCAAAATGAGATACTTCACTAGTATGGAAGCCCAGGTGTTTCACAGACTATGTCTCAGTTTATTCTGCAAACCCACTGTGGTCCAAGAATGTGCCGCCATGTTACCTCTTCCATCTTGTCCTACAGAACAGTCCAGAATTTTTGAATCAGGATTTTAAGGATGCATTTGGGTGCTACGGCTTAACCAGCCTAAAGGCTGCCAAAATGAACAGTCCTTATATCTCCTATTGACCCCAGTGATCCTTGGACATGCACTCCTGCTGTTCCCCCCATTGGAATGCACCTGATCACATGGTTAGCTGGCTAAGAAGCTAAACCAGCAGGAAACTGAATTTATGGGGAAAAAAAGGAGTCAGGTCAACTATCTCCTTTTCTTATTCACACATAAGGTTCCTTTAACATTAGTACACTCATTCAGTAGATTGGAAGTAACACACCAAGCAGGAACCTTGAGAAACACAAAGCTAAATTGTTGCTTCCAGATTTTTTACAAAATATAAAAACTTGAAAACGGTCTCAAAGGAAAACAGCCTCGTGTAATTCAATCAATGTCTATGGAGCATATGTGAGTCAGAGAGAAAGGAAAGTGGTCCTGTGCTTTTTTTTTGTGTGTGTGTGTGTGTGAAGCTAATTCCAAATCCTAAAACATCACAAATTTGCAGCTACTTAATTAAAAACTTTATAGCTCCCTGAGGCATAATACGTCCTCAAGGCTTCTCCTCCTCACCCTATTTCACAGCTCATTTTTCAGTTAGCTGCTAAATGTGCTGCTCTTCATTATGTGCCTTTGAAGTTCTAAATTTAGCTTCAACCAGAAAACACTAATCAAAGAAGGATGCTCACTGTTTTTAACTACAATAGAACAGTGTTCTACAAATGTTTTCCTTTTATACCAATTTTATACATATTTTCACCCGTATCTGGAAACACACAGCCTGAGTGAGAAGTGATATACAAGAATGACATAAATTAGATCCACTAAACTGCTTTATTGTACCACCCAATGAGGAAGCAGCAATTAATCTGGGTTAAAGAACTCTTACAAGGATTGGTTTTCATGAGAAATTTTTTACTTTATCTTCTAATCTAACTACATAGATCAGTAATCCAGTAATCCTTATTTACACATAGTTGGATCTAATTTTTTTTTAAAAATTGAAATTACACCTTTTCCTAATCATCTTCATGATGCTTAAAATCATTTAAACACATGCTCTTGTACTAGAAAAGGACTGCCCGCAGTGATAAGGGAGGAGTTAAAACAGTGTATCAGTGAGATCAATATATCAATAAAGGTCACTTCTATTTTTTTTATAGGAAAAGCCTTGAATAAAGCTGTATCTTTATCTTGATTTAGTTATAATAAAGCAACTTTCTGTTGAGATGATATTGCCATTTTGTACTGAAAAGCACTTAAGAAGTGTAACAGCTCAATTCCACCAACTCAGCAGAGCCACGTTTTAAATCCTACAAAACCATCTCCTTTTTTGTACTAGTTTAACTGATCTAGGGTTGCTTATTCACAAGGTTATTCTGAAACATGATTCAGAAACAGTTTTCCAAAGACTTGTTCCTGAACAATTATGAATTTTCATAGTAGGTTTCTGAACTAGGAGTCCAAACCCAGTTACTCCTAGAGATATATTCTTTTGGAGATCAGATTGACTTTCATATACAGGAAAGCCATCTTTTCTACCTACCCTGCAGAAGGTTTTTCACATGATGACATTTTATCTTTTAAAGAAAGATACTCTTTCTTACACATGGCCAGAAGAGACAGAAGGGCATGTGGTAGAAATAGCATCTTACAGGAGGGATTTAACAATGCCTTCTGAGAGAGGCTATGTAAATGTGGCTGGAAGTCTTAAAACTTCAAGTTGAAATAAATCATTTGGTCAGAAAAAAAAATCTTTTTTTTAAAACTCAGACTTAATATGGCTAAATTGTTTTATGTGTATCCATTTGAATGAAGCCAAATGCTGTAAAAATCCTGTGTTTGTTAGCTGCCTCCTTGAAGCTAATACTTTAAATGAAAGAGACAGCTAGAACAAAATGAGAGAGTGCCCTTGAGCTGACATACCTCACAGAAGCTTTGGCAATGGTTTTTCTTCAGGTCCCAGGACTCTTTGCAGGGCTCCAGGCACTGGGAAGAATCAGAAGGCAGAGAAGTGTCAGGAAGAGAAAGAAACAAACAACCACAAATAACCCTATTTCTCCAGTTGTTTGTTTGTCCCATAGGAAGTTAATAATAGGCTTTAAAAATCCACTTCTCCTGAGGATAAGACTGTGTCATTGAGTCATGGTGTCAGAGCAAGGTCACGCCAAGCCATGGTTAGATTACAAGAAATATTTTGAGTATTTCTTTCTGTACAAGGCAATTGCCTCACTTGTTTATAGGCCATCCTATTTTCCGCCTTATTGAATCTAGGTCCTAATACCATTTAACACCGTGTCACTGGATCACAAAGACAATGTCAAAAGCGCTACTTGAAACTACAGAAAGTTAAATCTTCTCTTCGCTGACCAGCCTAAAGATTAGACAGGCATATTGCCTTCCCAAGCGAGAGACTATTTCATCAAGTTGTGGAGTAAACTCAGCAGAGGTTTAACCACTATTTCTGTATAAATAGACAATGTTCACTGGTCTGTTAGCAAAACCACTTTATTTCAAGTACCATATTGTCATTTCTTCACCTTCAACCTCTACTGCAATGGTTATACAGACACTTGTGATTCAAACTGCAAACCAGAGTCAAGCTTCACAGCATTGCATAAAGAAAAAATGCACTATTAAGAGCATTTACTGCAGCTGAAACATAAATCGGGACTCACATCCAGAAACCTTTTCTCTTCCTTTGTTATACATATGGTCTTGGAAAATACTGGCATTGTTGGAAGTTAATAATACCTACTCCTTCTTTTAATAATGGAAATACACTTATTCCACCAAAAAGAAAGGCCTTTGACATACGATTTAGTATTTAGATAATATGTTTCTCTTATACATAGTATTAGATTGGATCCATATACATTTATGCTATTTAAAAACAAGCATGAGTACATAGAGGCTGTATCTCAGCTGTTCACCTGTATCACTAATGTACTAAAAAAATTAGTGTTTTAAAAGTTAAGCATTTTCCTTAATAGCAGCAAAGACTGAAAAATACAATAAAACCATTAGTCATGGAGGTTACATATTTCAGGAATGAATATTAACACTCATATATTTTCTATATATATATCTTGGTATTTTAGACTCAATTTCTAGCTCTTCAAAATTCACAATGTGCTGTATACAGAGTAATTATAAGGATACATTATAAAATGTCACTGAAGTCAGTAAGTTTAATTAATTCCAGATTGTTGTTCCTCTTGTGGTATAGTTACTGCACATTCGAGCCCAATTCCACTGTCATGCCAATTTTACAACTCTCCTAACTGTCTGATGCATTTAGACCCAAATTACAGAGGTATAATTGGTGTAAAAATAAAATGGCCAACATTTTGACCACACTGGGACTTTAACAGTGATCCCC
>KZ505692.1:1049410-1063127 GCA_002844005.1 Limosa lapponica baueri
TGTCCCGGCCCATTGCAGGGGGGTTGGACCTAGATGATCTTTAAAGTCCCTTCCAACTCTAACCATTCTATGATTCTATGAAAAAGAAGAATCAGGCCTTACATGGACAGCAGCTGAACATTTTCTGGCAGCTATCATTGTGTGCATAATAAAAATTAAAATCAAGAAAATGTGAGTCAGAACTAGTGGCAATAATATCTCTTTTCTGGAATCCAAGTCTTCAGAGAATGCATACAACTTAAAATTTAAAATTTGGGTAATACATTTCTAATAATTTCAATGTAAATTGAAATTTGCCTTCAGCAAAGGCCTGACCCAAACCTCTCCCAGACCAACAGGAGTTATTTCACTGGTATTTACCTTAGCCTTCGCGTCTGAAAGGAAAGCATACAGCATTTCTCACCAGTAAGAAGAGTTTCAAGGAAATATCTAAAACACCCATGGGAAAACTATTCCCGCCCAGCAGGTAAACACATCCAGGTTTTCTAGATTAGAGTAAATGTGTGTGCCTGTTAAAAGGACACTGAAATCCTCTATCCAGGATGAGGAATGTCGGCCAAGCAGCAGCTGGTTTTGACTCTACTTTATGTAATAAAAAATACCTTGCAGACATTACCACCTGCCCTCAGAAACCTAGCTTAGGTATGTAGATGGCAGACCACCAGCAGGCAGGAGGGCAGCAGTGGGGGAAGTGTCCCGGCAGTCCATTCGGTAGATGTCACTGTTCCCTTGGAGCCACCACTGACTGCTGCCCCGGCACCACCGTAAAGTCTGCTCTACTGCTGGGGCAGGAAGAGATATGAAACAGAGCGCTGCACCAGTCATTACGGGCCAGTGGCACTCTTCAGAAGATGATGGGTGTTAATCACACTGGCTTGGCTAAATTGAATCCTCGTAAAGCACCTGGTTTATCATCCCCTGTGGTTAAATCTGGAAGTCGTAGGCTTGCTTTCTTCATCCACACTGCTGCAGAGCTGTTATTCAGTATTAAACAGTTGCGTCAAAAGCCAAAAGGAGTGCTAACAGAAAGCACCCGAGCATTTGTCATCCTTCAAAATTTGTGTGTGTGTGTACACACGCACACACACATAGGTAGAAATATATCTGCTAATATTCAGACTGTATAAAATTAGGAACAAGGGCAAAGTACTGTTTCATTCAGGAAAGAAGGATTACTATTGCCTTAAAATATTCTGGGTTACATTTTTTTATCTCTTTTTTTTTTAAATTTGCAGTTAAGGTTCTGTTAGAGAAGGGGTTTTGTTCTAATTTTTTAACTATAAACAAAGCAACTACAAGATTAGCATATGATGCATGCCATTTACATTAGTCAGCAAAGGGATTTTCAAAATAGTCCACCAACACTTTTGCTTAGGAAATGTTGCCTTTGACCTGAATGGAAGAGCGTTACACCAACGCAGAAATTTTGGAAGTCTAATGAATTGCAAAACATCATTTAAGCACTGAAATAAATATTTATTCAAATCCTGTACATTTATTCTATTATTATATTTAAATTAAATAGCTGAATATAACATATTTATAACTATTTAAACAGCAAACAATTATTTATTTCAGAGTAGAAGAGTCTATCCACGGTATTTTTGTCTAATAAGGCTTCTTCCTTCACCAAAATGGAACAAAGTCATATGTAAACTATTCTAAAAATAATGGAATCAGTGTTATAGCTGGAATGTAATTATGCTTTTCATTATCATTCACCATTCCAGTTACTCACAACATCAATGTCAGAAAATAATTATTTGTGTTTACGGTATATATTTAAGTGTTTTGCCATCCTAAGGTATTTAATTAATGGAGCTTAGATGGTTAAAAAAAAGGAAAAAACCACCTTTCACTGTACAGTCTCCTAAGAACCTGGCATGTCCTGGAGACAAGTACCTGAAAAATGTGTGTACTTACTATCAGGCACTAAGCAGAGTATATTTTTGGGGTCAGTAATTTAATCAAAGTCAAAGGAGAATATAACGTTCAGAACTCTTAGAGAGATTCATATTGTGACAGGGACACTTAAATATACGACTGCGCCTGAAAGAACTGTGAGAAAAATTCTTTTCAATCTGTAAATCTTAGCACAGTGGCAGTAAACACAATGCAAAATATAAACAGGCAGTGAGAGAGAAATAACTGATTTTGAGATTTTTTTTTTATCTACATCTGTTGTTTATCGGTAGGAATAGAAATTGTTACTTTCTGTGTCTCAAAAATTGCATGTGTGTTGTCTGAAGAACACAATCTTTTTGGTTTCAGAACAGTAAATGCACAGTTGAATATTTACCCAGTCCTAATTAATTAATAGCATGCTAGCTTGGTAGAACTATATTAGGTATTAGCAATATCACATCACAGAAACTATTATCTTTTGAACAGTTTGAACAACTACTTTTCTTCTTTACTATACGAGTCATGAGGTGCAGGATGTGTTTACTGATAGAGTTACTGTAGAGAGTTCGCTCTCTATAACTACCTGAAAGGAGGCTGCAGAGAGGCAGGGATTAGTCTCTTCTCGGAAGTCACAGGGGATAGGACAAGAGGAAATGGCCTCAAGTAGCGCCAGGGGAGGTTCAGGTTGGATATTAGGAAAAATTTTTACACTGAAAAGGTTATTAAGCATTGGAATGGGCTGCCCAGGGAAGTGGCTGAGGCACCATCCCTGGAGGTTTTTAAAAGACTGGTTGACATAGTGCTTAGAGACATAGTTTAGTAATGGGGCTTTTGTTTTTTGTTTTTTGTGCTTTTTTTATCAGAGTTAGGTTGATGGTTGGACTAGATGATCTTAAAAGGTCCCTTCCAACCTAGACAATTCTATGATTCTATGATTCTAACTATTTCTTATGATAAAACTGAAGGGACGCATCAGGAAAATTTATAATTTAAAATATTTTGGGACATCAATTAAAAAAAATAATCTCCCACTAGTTCTGCATTATATTTTCCCAAAAGATCCATACATACAAAAAACAATCCTCAAACATTCTTTTCCTAAAAGATACATCTCATGCATTAACTCCAAAAAGAAATAGCAATATTTACACTACTGTTTGAATCAAAGACCTAATTAGTTTTTCCAACTTGATGCATAAGTCTGATTTGATACATCTGCACTTAGGAGGAGATGGTCTAACTCTAAAAGCTATACCTATAACGAAATAATTTAGCAGAATAGGAGAATATTAATTACACATAAAAGTAGGTAAGAATCACAACTCTAACAATTTGAAATGAAATATACGAAAAGCATCTTGGGATGAGACCAATGAATCCATATGAAGGACTTTGGCTGCCCACTTCAGGAATGAACATAATTTTTGTCAAATCATTTTATAAATGTCTATTCATACATTTGTCTCTCAACTTCTTGTGGTAATGCACATCCTCATAAACTTTATGATGGGTATTTTCCTTCCATAGAATCAAGGCAACTTACTTGAAATCTGCATATTAAAATGAAAGAAGTGTTTGGTTATGAAACTGAAGTTAGACACGCTCTTTTAAAGATCTCTGCTCTATTTTTTTTAATCTCCAATCTAAGTCTTTGACCAGTGCTAAGGTATGGGCCGACTACCCACCCAGATCGCACAGGTGTGACTGTTTATATTATAATGTATGTTACAAACTGAAAAGCTCAGGTAAACAGAACTATACACACTGAGAATTTCAGGCACTGAGGAGTGAGGAATCCTAGAGAGGCAGGTAAGTGAATCCAGAATTGTGATGGAAAAAAACCTTTTCTAATTTTCACACTGGATCATTCTCCATGCTGTTGTCCAAAACCCATGCTCGACAGTTTGATTGATTCGGAGGCTTCATGTGACTAATTCTCCATGTGAGTGGTTCACTGCATCAGGATATTACACTCAAGCTTATGGGCACCCTTCCTAGTGATCAAGTGCCTAAGATGAGGCACTGCAGCACTTCAGATATGAGCAATTTCAGGTGCTTGTACACCCTATCAGGTCAGGCACCCACAGTACCTTGCTTAAAACAAGCCATTAGAGGTAGATACACTAATGAATCAGCCTGTTCCTTAGGCCAAAAAATTCTGCAAGCACAGAGAGGGCTGTTCAATGGAAGAATCAGTAGCTGTTATATTAGCTTGCACATTAGGTTGATACACGCTGCTTAGGAAGCCTCTGAGCCTTTTGTGAGATCCATTTTAAACCGAGTCAGTCTCTTGCTTCTCTGCCTCTTTAGCCTCTCCTTCTCCATTAGCAGACTGAACCATTGGAGCACTAGTCATCAACTTTATAGAAACTCAGTGTGACATTTTAGCTCCTAAAATTCAGTTACATTTAATGAAGACTGGGCGAGGTTTAAGTATCTTAAAAACTTTGAAAGTCTAATAGGAACAACTGTGAAATGTATTCTTTTATGTAAAATAGCAGTTTCGTGTGGCTACCTGGAGTTACTCCTCTGTTCACATTAAAGAGATTCTCATGAGAATTACACTAGTCATATATTTCCCCTGTAACTGAATAAACAACTGGGTTAAATGACAGAGAAAGGCTCTCTGTCTGTGTTGCCTGTTTTCTCTACTGTAGGTCAGTGAGCATCATGATTTGGTGAAAAGGAGTGATTTTGTATTCGAGGATCAAGTCTTAATTAAATTAGTTACAGTTGGGGTTATTCTGTGACATTATCATGTACACTGGGAACCCAGCTGATACTGTCTGAAAGTATTGCTAATTGTAGAGCTGGTTTTGAATGAAAGCCAGGTCTCAGATTTTAAATGGTCACTAAAGAATGCGCTACTTGGTTAGAATGATCTGGGTCTTTAAAATCCCTCTAAGGAGCACTTCTTAATCTTTTTTTGCAATGTACTTTTTGTTGTTCTATACTGATGACATCCTGACGTGTACTGTAATGGGGTAGCTGACAAGGAACAGGTTATTAACACAGAATTTGTTATCATCTGCAAGTACTACTTTATTTTAATTAATAACAATATATATATACAAAGAAAAATCCTTCCTTTGTAATCAACAAACATTCAGACAGTGCATATTTATGTTTTAGGACAGATGACCACTTTTGTATTTTCCAGGAGTCAGCTGCTCAGAAAAAAGTAACAACCAAATACTTGGGGCTGGCGCTGAAACTAAGGGAATGCTCTTTCTGTGGGAGATGTAATTACAGCTACCTTAACTCTTCTGAGTTCTCTTCAATTGTAAGGTAAAACAGTGCAGCACAAACCTCCAGAGTCCAACAGGAGCAAGTAGGGACAGTCAGGGATAGGGTACAGCAAACACATGGCCACCATCACATTATATCGTATCACATCACACAAGGGTGTAACTGCAGTGGTTGGGATTAATCTGAGGCTAACAACTCCCTAACAGATTTTTCTGATTAATTCACGTGACCTCATCCAGAGCAACTTGGCACTGAAGTACTAAAAGTTAAGTGATGAGAATACGGCATTTCATGTTGAATTCTAACATCAGAAAGTAAGAGGGAATATAACCCATGCAGCGGTGGTCTTAGTCAACAGGAATGACAGCCATATTTCCTGACACAATTTGCTATATCCTTTATGAAAAGAGTAGCAAAATCTGTTTAACAAAGATCAAAAAAAAATCAGTACATATGTAACTGAGATTTATTTTTAATAATTCTTATCTAAGAAGGGTGCTGTATGCAACCTGCGGGTGAAACATAGAACTTAGGACACATCAGTTGCTTTACATAATTTTCCAGGAATTTTATTCTTTCTATTTTTCTCACTTTTTTTTTTTTTTTTTTTAAATAAAAAGCTGATAAATGGTCTCTTCCAAACATATGCTAAATATAAACCTACAAAGTGAGACCTTCCCTATCTGGCACCTTGAACTGAAGTCTTGAAAGATATGAACAGATCTTATTCACCTCAAAATGGTAGTAATACTGAACTAATTTTGAAAATTACTTTTCAAAATCAGTATTAAAAGATTTTAATTCTGATTTCTTATCCAGAGAGTGTGTTCTCAATTGTTTGTTGTAAATTGTTTCTGTGGATGGGACTGTCAGTGTCTAAAACCTCCAGTCCACCAAATCATGCAGAACATGGATACAGTATCTTCCAATTACAAACTCTGAAGGAAAAAGAAAAAAAATATTCAAAATAAAATTCAAATAAGTAAGAAAGGACAGTATACTGTTTCTTTGAAGCTGTATTTTACTACTTGAGCAGAGAGGTGGTCAAACCCTTGATTTCAGCTCCTTTTACTCAGCCTTATAAAAGTCTTAGACATACAGTTACTGAAGTTCTAGGTGCAACTGTCTTATATCTGTTACCAGCACTTTGGCGAGTGGTCTGGTCACTTGAATGGTCATTTCACAGGAGAATGAAACATTTCTGAGAAACTTTACTGACTGCAAAGTCAAGCAGTGTAGTTTAAACTGCTACAGCAAATAACTGCATTCAGTGTGCATTTATTTTACTTGGGTGTGGGGGAACTAAAAGCACACACAGGGGCAGGTATTACTGCTCTCCACAGTTACACAAACTTGCTAATATCAAATCAGGAGGTAAACTAAAGGAAATTTTCAGAAATGGAATTGCTGGATATCTAACAGAAACATCATCTTGAAAAAATTGTTTCCTTTTCTTAATTGTCTAGTTCACTTCAGTAGGCAACATTAGGAATGCCAATACTACAACTGTGTGTGTTAGCAATTTGAGTTCCTGAATGCCCACCAATACTCTAAGCAAATAAACGAAGCCTTATGACTTAGGATCAGCATTATTATTTCCTGGAATAGAGCTAGGGAAAGGGCTAGCCATAGTATATTGGTTAAGTCTGTCCAGACTTTTGCATACACAGAGTAGCACTACAGGCTTTGTTCCTAAAATGGAAACTCTGCTTCAAAAATCTGGAGAAAAATGCTGTTCTGACTGCATTGATCTCTGAAAATCCATCATTGCAAATCTCCATATACTCCAACATCCTGCACTAGAGCACCAGAAAGACCAAGACCCTTGCCAAGAACTTCAGGTCAAATTTTCTGGAAGTCCGTGTAGCTTTTGCTGTAAATTCCCAGAATTAAACAGAAAGCGAAAGCTACCTGAAAAGCTGTGCATGTACTGAGGGCAAGAATTATTTAATGTGTTGGAAATGAAGGAATTGTTTTGACATATAATATTGGGAAAGTAAATTGCTATTAAAAAAAAGAAAAAAGAAGTCATATCATCACACTGTAGCAGAAACACAGCAGTTTCAACTCTAATCCTTTAGAATGGAAATAACTTTTTAACACTGACAGCTTGATATCTATCTGTATGGCTTAGTTGTCTGGCACATCAAACTTTGCCAGCAGAAGTGTTTGTTTGAAAGGACAGAAAAACAATCCTAGGACGCTTTTCATGTTTCTATTCTTTGTTACCAAATCAAAATCATGGCCATCGATGTCAACAGAAAATTGGCTCCCGAACATTAGTTCGTTTCTGACCAGTTCTTTTCAAAGTTTGTTTACAGGGTTTTGTACCAGCAGATGGAACTGGGACACGTACTTTCTTCCCTTTTCCTCCCTCATAGCCTAGAGCTTAACACAGTCACCAAAAAAACAACTTTGAGTTCTTATTTTGCCTCATTTTGAAATATGGAATTGAACTTAAATCTACGTTCAAGATGAATCCCCTAAACCTAAAATATTCAATGGAGCTTTGTCTCTTGTGTTGAAGCTGTTTCATCTCGTATAAGCAACGAATTCTTCTCTAGAGGAGAGCCTTAAACGTGAACCTCATCTTGAAGGGGCATGCTCTAGCAGCACTTTCTGATCCTTTCAGAACCAGCACTTCTGATCCTGAATTTCTTTTGAAATGCTTATAATAGGTATAAATATTTTGGTTTTTTCTCAGTGCAGTAGCTATCCATCACCACTTCTTTGCTATAAAGATAATATTTTTCACATTCTCCTTTTTTCTCATCTTTGTTTCCTCTACCAAGCCTTAAAATTGTTGTTCCAATTATCGCTGTTCAAACTGTTGCCTCAAAGATAATTTTCCTATTCTTCCGTTGCCTTGCTTTTATGTGCTGCATCAAGTGCCAATTTGTTCTCCTTTTTTCAAAACTACTCCTAGCCCTTATTCTATATCTCCACATTCTGAGGTTTCACCAGTCAAGATACAAAGTGTAGCACTAGCAAAATGCTATGAAGCAGCAAGACAAGCCTGGAGCGCTAGTGTGCACACAAGATATATACTGTGCATAAACTATTGTACATCAAATGAAGAGTGATACAGTCTAAAAAGGTTAAGGAACTATTCTCTAATACAATTCTTTCTGATAGTGATAATAGCTTTAATTGCTTAGTGCCTTCCTCCTCCTTTCTGTGCTACTGCTTACACATGGAATTCTTTGGTAGTGTAGCTACCATATTAATGAATAATGAAATGAACTTACTGCAGTAGAAAACAGTAGCAGTTTTGCTTCTCTGTCTGAACTTTCTTCTTCAGACTGCAGTTCCATAGTGCAGTTTACCAATAAACTGATTTTTCGTGTTTCCATTTGTTGCACCAATCTATCACAGATCAGTCAGGCCAACTCTTTCTTTCTGCTTTTAAAGCTTCTCCAAGTTTGCATTGATAACCTAGAGAGTAAGCAACGTGGCAGAAGTTTTCCACCTGTGCATCCCTGCTGTTTCTAGATCACTGTTCCCTGCCACCTTTTCCACGCAGATAGGGTCCAAAGAAGATAATCTAGTAAAAATGACATTAATATTTACTGCTAATAATATGAGCCTGCAAAACATAACAGCTTTTCCCTTACAGATATTAAAACTGCAGACAGGCTTTCACAATAGGTTTCCAGCAGTAGCGGTAGTGATCTGTTGATGGATAACTTTACCACTGGACTCAATGATCTTAAAGGCCTTTTCCCACCTAAATGATTCTATAATTCTATGAAAAGAAGCCCATCTTAGGTTCTAAAATGTCTCTCTCAGAAACTGTCTTTTCATTTCCTAATAGTTGACTATTTGCTTTAGTTATTACATAATACTTTTAAAATGAAAGTGAGCATAAATATTTTGACATTTTATACATGCACAGAATTTGCATTTAGAAAACATGATTCTTTTAATCTCAAACAGACAAGGGAAAGCCTTTTCAAGCTGGCACTTTCCCCTTCCAATCTGTTACAAGGCAGCTTCAGATAACCACACGCAGTCTTGTTATAAACACCATCTTGCTATGCAACTTAAAGTATCTGTCAGAAAGTCAAGTTTTTTGTTGCTTTTTTATAAATGAGTTAAACTAGAACACTCCTCTGATAACAGATGACTCTCCTTATACATCACCCTGTAAATTCACACATACATTTCTGAATGAAAGAGCCGCAACTAAACGTTCTTTTTGCTTGTATCCACCACAGTACTATGGTTTTATAGACCACCTAATAATCAGAGACCACAAAAAAAGGGGGGCCCTCTTTGTCTAAATCGTTACTTTGTTTCTCTCCCCTGGCTTTCTATTTCCCTCCCAGCACTACCACCACCATCAGAAACGACATATTCCGCATTACTAAACAGCAAGACCCATAGGGCTTTTCACTTCTAATTTCACGCCATAATAAAATGCAGTGGTTGTTTCACTGGGGGACCTGAAAAGCCTTCCTTTGTGAGGCTTGTTTGACGGTCAGGTTAAGCATCACATTCTGGCAGCAGGCATCTGTGCGTGCCTCTTCATGCACTTATGGCAAGGGGGGAGGAAAAAGAACAGAAAAATAAAAAGGAGTTTGTCTTGAAAAAAATATTCATCCCCTACTCTGAATCAAGCAATTTACACTCTGTTGCTTGGCCTAAATATTTTTACATGTATCTGCTGTCTGCCTCATTGATAAACCAATCAATCTAATAATAATAGCAAGTCCAGAAAGTTTTCAGTGTACAGAGCTACACTTGTTGCTTTAATGGAAAAATCTATTGACCTCAAGTAGAATGATGATACAAATTTGTATAGGTGAGAGGAAGGGAAAAGAAACGGATCTAAAGAAAATAAACCTGCATTTTTATTAATTTCAGAATAAACAAAATCACAGATAAAACAGTGAAGGTGATCAGCAACCACAAACAAATATGGCATTTCTAAAAAGTACCAGTATCATATGTAAAAGAAACATTGTTTCATTCTATAAAAATAGAAGTTAAAATTCTGTTAATCCCAACTACAACAGGAACAAAACCCCAAAATGTAACAAGAAACTCCGTGAAGTGTTCTAAACTTAGCTTTAAATATATTTCCACTACACAAAGAATGATTTTCTGTCCCATGTTTAGAAACCCTATTGTATCTATTGAATCTTTTGTAAAAAGAGATAATGTGATCCCTTTTCACAATAATATCTTCATGTCTCTTAACATAGTCTACTGAAACACCAAAATGAGTAAAATTTTATCAGTTTACATGACAACTCATAGAATAAACACTGCTGGATAATAATGTAAACCAAGAAAGACTGTTATTTAAATAATACAGTGTCTGAATACCTTAGAAAATTCAAAGTAACCTAAAATAGCTATCTTGTTTCAAAGGAATTTCTTTCAAAGGTTATTAAATAGATGCCTACCCTCCTATTATTTTTCAATGCATGCTACACATACACAAGAAAGACTGCACTTAGATGCTAAATTTCTTGATAAATGTCTCTAATTGTTGTATTTTTTAGGTTATGGTTACGTGATGGGCATAAGCAAATCTAAATCTACAATGTTACCAGAAGAGGAGCAGTCCTGTACTGGGACTAGCATCCTTTGGATGTAAATGTGCTGAAACAGGCACCCTAGATGAAAAAGGGACCAGTTTTTAGCCAAGTAAACTTCCCCATTCAGCTCTCTCAGTAGCCTCATAAAAACTAGCTGTCCGGGCCGGGGACATGCACAAGAGGAAAGGAGAGAGGAGTGTGTAAACACCTCTTTAATTGATAGCCTGCTCTTACAACAGCTTAAGCCAGTCATAAAACCACAGTCTAAAAAACAACTGCTATCTCATTTTCCCTCCAAGGCTGAGTAATAAAGGCTGACATTATAGCGTTGAGAGGTAAGTGGAACAAACTGGCAGCTGAGTTAATAAATAAATAGTTCTGATTAAACTATCATAGAACATAATAAACTGTTAAATCAATCCTCAGCCTTGTGCTGGAAAAATCAAGCTGGATACATCATCCCTGGCAAGAAGTCTGGGCCAGTTCACTGGCCATTTCTTCTTCCAGGGCAGAAGGGAAGGCAATTTGGCTGTTCAGACTGTGCCCCAGGAACACGTTCTATTCTCAGTGTTCATGAATGTGGTAGTTCACCTCTGCAGCTCAAACAGGCATCATTGCATTAATTTACAGTATAAATTTAAAATGATAATTGGGCAAGCAAAATTTTCCTTAAATATGAAATTTGGCTGGCAGATATTACTCCTAAAAGGATTCTAGGATTGTCGTCAAATATGTAGCTTTTTTTTTTTTAACTTTAGCTTGGAAGCTGAGAATTTTGATTAATTATCCACTGATTTCTAATATTATTAAAACATACTGATCCTTCTAGACATGGACTACAATACAAAAAGTCGAAGACTGATAGTAGTATACTTCTAGTCATCCTAAAGTGACCTATTGTAGTGTGCAGATGTTAAGACAATGGAATGGAATATAACTGTGACAAAGGTGATGCTATAGCACAGCAAAAAATGTAAAGTGGAAATTTGGGATATGTAATGCTTCTAGTTTTCTGCCATTCATCTTAATGGGACTCTTGAGCAAGCTCTCAGAGGAATCAAAGAGAGTAAGATTATGGAAGCATGTTGGTATTAAGTCCCCAGAGAACAACTGTCTGAAAAGCAGCTCTTTGCACAGCACTCTATATGCTGACAGATTAAATTAATAGCTTGCCTTTTTATGCAAATATATGCAAGGAAACACACACTAGTTAATGAAGTATAGCCATAGGGTCACAACCAGGAGTCATAATTCTAGATTAAATCAGCACAGATTGCAGGTGCCCAGAAACCTCAGGAACTGACTCCCTGTGATTGCTCAGAGGCATCCTAAATCTCATGGTAATGCATATCTAGATAAGAGTACCAGAATGCTCAGTTTTGGATAGAGAGCATGTACCTGTCTGTGAGCTGCTCTGTAGTAAACTGCAAACTTGACAATCCTGAAAAATCTTCACTGAGGGCCCTGGAGCTGCGGCAGCTCTAACCGGATGTCATTTTTTACCACTCATCTCAATACTAACAGGGTTAGTTTGGGCAGTAGTGGTATGATGGCAGGTTGGAGGACTGTGTGAAAAAGGAAGAAAGAAAACAATGGCCCTGGATGAGGGAAATAGAAAAGGGGGAGTGGGGAAAAACTAGTCCTGCAAAGCTTTTCATGTGAAGTCATCTGTAAGGATCACAGTACATCCTCAAGGGTACATTAATGTGTAATCAAAGACTGCAGCTTTTCATTCAGTCAGGATACTTCAAAGTTTTCTCTTTTCTATATAGCTACCTCTTTTAATGAAATATTTTTGGGATTTTATTTTAACAGTTAAACTCTGAAACCAAACATCAGGAAAGAAAGTACATAAGACAGCTCTTGCCCCAACAGCTGGTTTTCTCCTGAATCATTCATTCATCCTAGACCATCCTCTGCCCAGTCACCTTACAATTCACTATGAAAGCTGAAGCAGGCAGACAGCTAAAAGGAGGCTTTTGCTGGTCATGCCCAGGCAGGGTGACCACAGGCTAAAGACAGAAATGAAGAACATCTTCCTATTTACCAAAGACAGGGAAGCTAGATAGAAACTTGTGCCAGCTTTATATGTAGAAACTCACAGACCTCCAGATATGAAGAGCACATATTCTCCATGGATTGTGTTACCTCTGTCTCACCCTTGCACTGAAAATGCAGTACACCCCATGATTTTGTTACAGAAAAAAAACACCGCTGATTTTAAAATCTACAAAAAAGTCATTACTGTCTGCAGTTAACTAGGTGGCTTTCCCTTCCTCAGTAGGGTCTAGGCCCAATTGCCCAAGACTTACCTCACAAAATAACTGAAAAATTAAGATAAAATAGGTCTGTTTTCTTTTATGGTCCCATCAAAATTTTCTTTGCTTGATGATCTACCAACTGTGGGGAACCAATCTGCCTTTCCTCAAACATAAAGAATCTTCTTGGGTTCTAAGTAGCCCCCACAGCAATACCAGGTACCCCAACCTAGGAGACAGGAAGCTGTGCAAACTTTATCTTCAAAGTACAAAGGAACATGAGACATCTATTTCAGGAAATGTATAACTCTCTGTGGCCACAAAACCCAGTAGGAACTGTGCTTTGAATATGCCAGCGCAAAGCAAGTTATTTTCCCAGACAGAAAAGCATCTAGGGCTTAATTCAGTTGCCCATTCACAGGTACCAACATCTAATGTAACGCACAGTATGGCAACTGGCCTCCAGTTGCCGCTCCTGAAAGGCAAACCCCTTTTTCTTCGGTACCTGTCACATCTCCCAGCCCCACACGGATGGCTCTAGAACGCTAGAGAAGCTCAAATGGGACCGAGTGCTCATATGTGAATGAACAATACAGCCTCAGGTAGGTTGAACTTGGCTGGCCACCAGGTGTTCACCACGCTGCCCTATCACTCCCCCTCCTCAGCTGGACAGGAGGAGAAAACTACAATGAAAGGCTCATGGTCTGAGATAAGGACAGGGAGATCACTCACCAATTACTGTCACAAGCAAAACAAACT
>KZ505692.1:1064305-1076331 GCA_002844005.1 Limosa lapponica baueri
CAAATACAGGTGTCTCCTACAGAGTGAGATAAGTAGCTCTCTGGAGGTTACCGCCTGTACTAACTGGATTCCTGTTGACAACGGAGAGATATTGGAGGATATCTTCATGATGTGAAAATTGTATAGAATCCAAAATTCAGTTGTTTGAATCTCAAGTTAAGTCCCCCCACTGGTCAAAGTGCTGTTAATTTGCTTAGCACGGTGGGATTATTGTCTTGAGAAACCATTTCTTACTCAAGAACTGTAATAATATTCCAGAATATTCCTGGAAGTAGAATACTTCTACGACAAGTACTTCAGGCAGCCATTTCTAATCCTGTGGCTGTATAATATTTCTTAAATGTAAGAACACTCAGTCATAAAAGTAGATAGAAAAGTACTCATGAAGAGAGTTCAGAACAAGACATAAGATATAATGTGGTTTGTTTCACTGACAGTCACATTTGTTACAGGATTTTAATCATTTTTACTTCCTCAACCCAATTTGAATTTATATAATTTTCAATTGCTGTAACATTTCAAATATGTTTAGGCCTATGTATGAAACCACCGAGGCACTGTTTTTTGCTTATTCAAACAAACTGTCTTAGTCATTTTATATTTTCCACAGTATTTCTTTGGGCAAGTGGCTAGAGACTAATATGTAAACACCTTAGGGTAACCATCCTATATTTGTCTGAACAAATGCATCAATTGATGTTGTATAATAAAAAACCAATTCTCTCTTTTCCCTAACTTCCACAAGACAGTTAGATAAAATTTTTCTACCACCATGTAAAATTGCCAGTGCCCAGCGGCAAAACTGCTAGTATACTGAAACTGTTTACAAAATTACTTGTAACATAAAATAGACATATAGTCTTTATTGTAAATGCCTGTTGTTACAAGTCAAATCATGAAAACTACCCCTTTTTTAGGAATAGTGCAAAAATTTTTGAAGAGTGTTTTTATACACCGCAAAATGAATAATATTTCAGGATTTGACTATTAAAAATATCTTCATATTGTCTCACTGTGAAGAAATATAATACCTCTCTCCTGCATTTTACAATTGCTTAATGGAAAGGCTGTAAACGCATCTGACAAATGCTTCAAGTATCCTAAAATTTGCTTACACATTCATAAATGACCTGTTTTATGGTTTAACCTCAGTGACCCAGTATCATAGGGCAAATTTTGTGCTTGAATTAACATATGTAATGCTCATTAAAATCAATAGGAGCCACCCAGGCAACCAAAGAGACAGAGTTTGGCCCAAAGTACCAAAGCATCTTAAGACTAATTTACGTATTTGGCACAAATTCTGGAACAACATTTAGGCCAAGCCACCTACATAAACAATCTTTCCATTCATATTCTTAAAAAAGGCAACAGCAACAACAGCTGTCACAGCTCATTGTCCAAACAATCTTTCTCTTTTTAATTTTAACCTCTTAGAATAATCTGTACCTGCATTTTTAAGAAATTAATTTCAAATGATGTCTTTTTCAGTTCTTTTCTTGTATGAATATATTTTCCTTCAGACATTAAAAAGTAGCTTGAAAAAGATATTCTTCTAAATCGTGGCCATTAAAGTTGATTTACTTACTTCTTCCTCAGTCCTTTCATATGTCTTTTTCTTGTTCAGTATAAATATTGAAATGCTTTCCAGGCCTCAAGATGACCAACAGAGATGGCTATATCAAGATACTTTAGATATTAGAGTATTTCCAGAAAAAGGGGCATCACTGTAGGCAAAGATGGACTTCATCCATGTTAGAAAATTTGTACTTCTTGAGTGTATTTCAGCCTCTACTTTGGTTACTACGATTCATGGTACGTACAAAATCATTCTAATTTAGACGAAGCTTACGGTATCATATAATGTGTTCTTAAAGACACAGCCTATCACAGTTAACACAAATTATTCTATGCCTGTAAAAGCCCTTTTACTCCATTATAATTGCACCGCTATAAGTATTTTGCCAGAGGCGTATCAAAAAGCTCTACCTCTCCAATCTATACTGCCAAACTAACTGCTGATATAGTTTTATATTTTTGTCCTCTCCCAGAACTGACAACAGCATAACTAAGGTGAGGTGTTAAAACAATTAACACATTTTTTAAAAGAGAAGAATTCTAGCCAAAGATCATTATAACTCAGTTCTTGAAAAATTTCCCTATATCTCTGCAGGCACAAATCCAATCCGAGAAGTTGAAGAAAAAAAAAACCATGCCAGCCCCATCTGTAACGCATTTTAAACTAATTTATTGCCTCTAACTGTTCTCAAGTAACTGACTAGCCCTGCAAACACTATAGGCTAAAGCTTTCATTTAAGAGCTTTATTTTATTTGCTTCATGGATCGTTTTGGCACATTATGCTGTTTCCCACTGCAAAAACAGGGCTAAATTTCATATCCTCTGAAAACCTTCATGTAATATCCAGAAGAAAGAGAAAATACTCTGAAGTTTGTTATTTGCCCATTAATAATCCAAACTGCTCTGGTTACCCCCAAGAAGAACAATCAATCACAACATTTGCTATATGAGTCTCCAGAAGTTATTTCTTTCATGAAAGCATTTTACTGATTTTTCTAAATGACATATCATTTTACAGTCAGATTTGCTTTAAAAATGTAGAAATTTAGAAAATTTAGAAATGTAGCTTTAAAAGTATTGCTTTGACTACTACAACACAATATACAGTATAGAACAGGGAAATTTGGTGTTTGAAACAGTGACTTCAAATATAAAGAAAAGAGAGGCAGACTAAATAGTGGCATCTACTTCCCAAATTTACACAAGAAACACTTCATCAGTCCAAAATACTCTCCATCCTTTCACTATATGCATGATGGTCTCTATATCCTAAAGCTTTTCAGGATGTTTTTTTGTTTTGTCCCCACGCCCAGTTATGCCGGTTCCTTACAAAAGCTTTATTCAGCTTTATGCAGATTACACAGAATACCAGACCCATTGTGGGCTTTACCTTCCAGTGTACTGTCTGCTTGTAGAGCCATTGAAACCAAGCACAAATCAAGTGATAGGAAAACAGAACAATAGTGTTTTCCAACTCATTGGATCCAATTTGGAAATTAGAGAGGGTGTCTTTACAAAGCAATCAGTGAAGGTTAAGTGAGAGCCATACAAAAGTATTGGTCAAGAGGTAGTTAAGAAATGGCATCCTCCCCCACTGCTATTAAAGTAAAGTAGTACAAGTGCAAGGAGACCCAAGTCCCATTGTGTTTTATAAGGACAGCAAGCACTTTTGCAGAGATGAGCAGGTGAGGCTCCAAGAACAGCCTAAGCCAAATCAAGTATAGGCAGATGACATAGTTCTGCCCTCCCACTCTGTCTGGGCTGCCTATTGTGTTTGCTTTTTTGTAATTCAGCTGAAAAAGTGAACACACTTGTAGGCTGGCAACGCTGAAAACTCCCTTTGCTCATCTTCTCCACGCCAAGAGGTTTCTGGCCAGACATGTGAGCTGAGCTTGCTCACTGCAAAGTCAACGTAAGGGAGTGGGACAAAACCCGGCAGAAGGGAAGACTGCCCCTTGCCACGTCAACTGATATATAAAACAGCCTTACGGCCAGTCCACCCCAAAATGTATTCTGTTTTGAAAATTTCCTTTTTCCTCATCTATTTACTAACCTGAAAAAACTTTGGAATTTAAAATGACCACCAAATAAATGTTTTTTTCTTTTACTTCTGTATTTAGAAGATATGAACTGTTCCCATGATCCTCAAAGAAAGGAGTATTGCATTCTAAATTAATAAAGCCTTATTTGCATGTTCAAAGTCTCATATATAGAGACATAAGAAAACATATTCACAAAGAAGATAGTTATGTCACCATGCTGCTCTATGACTAGTCCAGTGACCAAATTCTCACACTGAATTAAAATTTGGTCATTAAATCATCTTTGACAGAGAGAATTTGCTACTAATCCAGGCAGAAAGCTTATACACTTTTAGGCTGGATGATAATATTTGCAATCATATTCTGACCTTCTTACTTCCCTGTCAAACTGGCACAGGCATTAAGGAACAGAGTAAAGCTTTCTTCCTTTTTTTTTTTTTTTTCTTTCTAATTTTGCATGCCATCTCTGAAAGTAACAGGTTTTGGGAGTTGAAGAATTTACCAGGCTGCAACTCTGGGCTCCCAGCTGCCTGCAGCAAACGTTACCAGATCTCAGCAGAGCTGCATACTGCCCTTGCCTTTTCCCACTCTAGAATGTCTCATCTTCTATCCCAACTACACATTCTTTTCTCTGGATCTTCACAAAAGCCTTGGGTGCGTACGACATTTTGCAGTGGCTATTCTGGAGAAATTCTCCTTAAAAAAGCCCAGGGGCTTCTCAAGTGCTGCTCAGCAACATGAAGAATCCAGGCTGGAGGAGAGAGATAAATGTGGAGGAGAGAGATAAATGTTTCTTACTTTTCCTAAAACTGATATTTTGGTAGATAGTAAAAATGTAAATGAAAAGATCTTTATCAAATCTTGAAAAACTTAAAATGGAAAAAATGAAGATATAATACTGCCCAAATCAATAATAATGAAAAGTAATCAGAGGAAAGGCAAGGAATTGCATTCTGAAAATTCTATCATAAGAAATAAGATTTGTAAAACTGAAAACAATAATTGCAAGTAGCAATACAGCTTCAAATACAAGCTAATACAGCTTCAAATCAAAGTCAAATTCAAATACAGCTTCAAATCAAAGTCAACTGAAATCCACGGTACCTTCGCATTTACTTCAGCAGGCTTTCAATAGGACTGTAATTGCTTTAATTGAGTCTTGAAAGGTAATCCATGATCATATCTTGTACATTATCATACTAGATAGTTGAAAACTGAGAATGTTAATCACAAAAGGCCTTTTTTCCCCACTTCTTTACCATCTCTGTAGTTTGAATGAATACATTATTGTAAATATTTATTCAAGTTTGTATTTTTTCACCATTATCTTCTAAACTAAAAGTTTTATCCTGTTCAAACAGCTTCACATATTTCTATTTACTCAAGGTGTGAACCAGCTTGCCTTTTAAATAAAAGTTGCAATTCTGTCCAACCATTTCCTTCCAGTGTAACTCATTTTTCATTTTATCAATGAAAAATTAGCAGATTGTTGTTTCCACATTTGAGCATGTTTTCAGTGGGATGTTAAAACATGAAATATTCAAAATCTTGTTTACTGAACTTCACCAATTTTATAGTAGTAAACATTGCATGCAAATGTTTGCATTTTATTGTAAAAATGTCTATAAAGTGGTGATTTTATTAATCTGTCCTACTGGTTCTTGTCTATCACTTGAAGGAGTAGCAAAATTATTACACAGGATTGTACAGCAAAACTTTTCTCCTAAAGAGTTTCTATAAAACAGAAAACATTAATTTCTATACAACCTTGCAACTGTGCCAGTTTTCTAGAGCTTTTTATCTTTCAAAAATATTGTGTCTAATTACTAACCTTGTCTGTTAAACTTGATAGCAACTTCATTAGCATAGCTCATAGGTGTTGCATTCACACATTTATAATAAAGAATTGTTCAAAGAAAATGTGTCCAGCTCAAACTACAGTTCTTAGTTGTTAAAGCAGATCCAAATTAGCATTCACAACCTGCATTTCCCTAACAACAGGCTTTCAAGCTGAAAGTAATTTGTAATTCAAAAAGGATTGTCATCAATAGATTCTGAGCATGCAAAACATGTTTGGCACTTAAAAATTCCAAGACCTGTTGAAAACTTAACTTATGAGTTTACATTTTCTTGTTTCCTGTTATTTTTCAGTGAAACATTATAAAATGGGTGGCTGATTGGATAACATTGGAATTATTCCCAGACATTCAATTTAGACAAGGTTTATTGTTAATATCTGATGAAATCTTAATCTATATTTACAACAGTTCTTTACTTTGACTCCAAATGATGTAATGTCCTTATGGTTTAACAAACAGGAAAAGATGTTGAGAAAAATAATCTCTAATATAAATTTGAAACACGCCAGCCTCCTCTTCAAAATGTTTGTCTGTACATATGTATGGATTATAAGTATAGCTGCTGCAGTATGTTTACTCCAATAACCCATACAGAAAAAATCTGGCTGATTCATTGATTAATTATATAGTTGTGTGCAACATCTAATACTGAATGTGCATAATTTACATCCAATTACATTTTTATGAGGATTTATGGTACATAACAAGTCATGAGATTTAAAAAAACTTAACAGTACTTTCCTGTTACAAAAATAAAAAAGCACATACACAACAGTTTATATTTTCCCATATTTGGTTGTTTTTGGAAGTCTGAAATATGTAGACATGGTATGATGGAAGTAATACACGGTATTACTATTCCTGCACTGCACAGCACTTTTTTTATAAGAGTGCTGAAGAAACTTCTGAAATAGTTCTCACATAATTTAAAATGTGATTTCCCCTATGAGGTCTGTTGACGATTTGGGCAATATATGCCTTCCTTTTATTTGCATTGGAGAAGAGGAACAGAGAAGAACAAAATAATAGACCTGTCAAGTCTATTAAGACAGAAGAGATGCTCACCATTTTCACCATCACTTTAAGTTTTCTCTCCTTTTCCCCTCAAGCTTGATGCCCTCATCTGACACACCTCCATACCTACCAACTTCTGCAGCTGTATCTGGCCAGTTGGAAGAGCTTGCTAACAGGATTTATGTCATGCAGGGTATGTAGCATTTTAAGGCAACAGAACCATGCTGCAACAAGGAAAATGTACATCTATATACAGACATGCTTATGCCTACAAAGAGACTCTGTATTCTTAGAGAAGAGCACCAATACCACATGAGGAACAAGACTCCAGAAGACTGGAAGAAGGCTACCTTCTGTATGGCTCCCAGACAAAGTATTTTGCCCTGAAAAGTAGAAGTGTTCCAAGAAGTTCCTGATCACATTGAAAGAGATTCAAGTATTATCTCAGCCATAAGAACAAATAAATGTAACATCCTAGTCCCCTGGGGATTTAGGACACAGCAAGAACTTCTCCCTTCTGAAACCTTAAAGCTGTAACTATACTTTTTTGTGCATCAGGGGGCACACAGTTTTCATCTGTATTTTTATTTCAGGTTTGTCATCTTGCATAATTTTGTTAGATAGGCCACTGGTGTTGTGATAATTCAGCCTGTTGAGTAAAAAAACACAGAAAATCATGTAACGGAATTTTGAAGTCAATTTTAGTAAAAATTCTCTGAGACTGAAACAACAACATTTATACCAATTTCACTTCTTTCTTTCTGAGCCATACAATATGTTTTGCACATTGTCATGATTTTAGGAGACATGCCCTCTAGGAAAAAGCAAGATCCACAGATAAAGACTTGGCAGACAACTTTGTAGATTATTTCATTATGTAACTACTCTTTCATCCTAACCCCAAAAGCAAAAGAGCTGATACAGATGACTTCTGATAGTAATTTTTATCTCACTGTAGTTTAAAGACACACTAGAATGATTGGCAGCTTACAGAATGTCCAGCCAGATGCGTATTTCTTTCGAATAAAATTAGAAGTATGATCATTATGGGTTTATCCAAATGCTTCCTCCATCCCCACACCCCGCACACATAAAAAAGTTAGCTGTGATTGTTTCCCACACTCAGCTGACATACTAGATGCTTTGGTATGAAATTATTCAATCAGAACATGAAATTAAATTTGTCTCAGACTCACCCTTACATATGGCAAGGTCTCTTACATATGATTTGTCTCTTACATATGATTTAAATAAGAAAATTAAAACCAGTTTTTTACTGAAGCTTAAAAAAAATACAGAAGAGTAACATAAAACAGTATAAAAGTTTTATTTTCATGGAATAAGAGAAGGTAAAGCATTTGATTTCCTATGAACCAGATTATTATCTTTTATATTCTGGGTCACAATATAGGAAATAAATACTACACTTTCATAACATTTCACATCTCTGTCATCAAACTTCAATCACCATTACTAAAAGGACTGAAATTATTTACACAGCAGCATGTTACAGCTTTACCCAAAGAAAGGGATAGGATAAATGGGTAGAGGAGGGAATGAGACGTGAATTTTTAGTTTTGATTCTGCATATAAACATGGAGAAATACTGGTGTGATAGATAAATGCATTAGCGTGATGTTTCTGAAGCTTCTTGAGAAGTTCTTTTTATGGCTATGCTGCTTTGATGGTCATATTACGAATGATGTTGGTTTTGCAAACTAAGAACTAATGAATGTTTTCGTCGCTCAACCTCCCTCACTGTGGCTACCTACTCCTCAGAAAAGACTCCAGAAAAGGACACATGTTCAGTGCTCATCTTCGTTACCAACAAACCCCCATCTTAATATTTACCAGCATTAAAGTTTATTAATTCTGTTGATTCAGAAACTAGAATTAATCTCTCCCTTTCTTTCTTTCTTCCTGTCTTTGGGACAAACGTCAAGATGTTGCACCCTAACCCACCTGGGTTATGCTAACACTAGCTCTGAAAGCTCATCAGCATGAACCTGATTATATTAAAGTACCAAAGTGTAATGGTTACATGCAAATTTAGATTTCCAAATGTATGTAACAAGAAATGTATATAACAAGAAATGTATAAAACAAAATAGGGATTTCTTATTAGGGATTGACAATAGATTTCATTTAAGCTCTGAAGTTCCCCATAGCATTGCAAATACCTTTTCCTACATTTTACTTTAGCTCCGCATACAATACTTCCTTTAACAAGAAACTCTAATTTAGTATGACTTCGAAAGTTAATGCATATACATCGCAGATCTTGTGCTTAACTCTGTTTAATAACTTATGAACGTTTCTGGAAAGATCAAACTGTGCCTAGTAGGACAGGAAATGGACGTGCAAGAAGTAGTGAAAATACTATGTAGGCCACTTATTTACTTCTTACCATTTTCCTGCTCCATTATGCCAACTGTTATCACAACACATTACATCAGTACACTGCTAAGAGTTTACTCCTTATTGCTAGCCATGCAGGAGTGCAACACAATCAACACAGTAAGTGTTTGTGAGAGACCAGTATTACTAATAAAGTTAAAATATTTCATCAGCCATTATTATCTTTAGAGCACACTAATTTAAAACAATCTATTAGAGTAGTTTCTCATGTGTAAGAAGAAACAAGCTCTTTACCTATTTATCTGTGGTGCTGGAAATAGGGAGCCAAAGTATGGCAGAATTATTTCACACCTATCAGTTTATCATGGTGTCAGTTATCATCCAAAAGAAATGAAAAAGATCAGAATTAATCCAAAATGTAAGTTAAGCCAAAGGGAACATATATTATGTTATGACACATTGATTATTTCATAAATATCCCAGTAAAGCTTCCACTTTGGCAAAGCCATTTATACTAATACAGTATAATCCTTTTCCTACTTAGCACAAAGGAATGTAATCAACACATAGTTATAACTAGAAGATACTGTGAAAGGGGTTGGTAGAGAATATAATGAGTCCTTTTCACCGCTGTGTTATTTGCTACACTTTCTTTGTTGTACTGAGATCAGATGTCATGAAAAATGATTAAAGAATTCAGTGGTATTATCCAAGCAGACACGAGTGACCACGCACCCTAGTCCTGCATGTGTATCCTAAAAATAACTTCCCTAACTTGTTCTTAGTTGAAAAAAATAGCAATATAAAACTAGGACTAAAATTTCACCAGAAAGCAAGCCTCTCCTCCACCACAGTTGCCCTTGATTGCTGTTGTCTTTATGGGTCATATATTTCTTTCTTCCCCATCTCTCGTCATTGATTTACATAGGATCATAACACTTAGATTTGAGTCGGTGCAGGCACCTGGCAAAGACATGGGACAGCAAATGTTTACTATATTCACTGAAATACTTCATTCTACAAAGACAGCTGTAGGAGACAAGTAATATTTTAATTTAAAATACTATTACAGCTTTCTTCTCAAGAAAAAATTCAGTTCTTAGATAGACCCTCGTATATAATGCCAAACTTACAGAATGGAATTAGTTTTCAGTACAACAGCAGATCTAGTGATATGACTGTACTTTATTAACCCTGAAAAACTATTTCCAACGAAGTCCATGGGAGGTAAATACCATTCCATTTTACAGATGGGGAAATTAAACAAGAGAGAGGGCACAGAATTTGCCAAGACTATTTAAAGTATTTCAGCAACAAGAACATGTGCCTCTCAGCTCCAGCTAAATCAAAAGAATCTTCCTCCTACCTGAGTTACAGTCACCTATAAGCAATTTACCATTTAAAATCACTTTCTATCCCTAGATGACAGCATCAATACCCCCAAGCCTTAACTACTATGTCCAGATTTTGCTGTGGTGATCCCCATTCCCCACCTCTGACTTCTGTTGTGCTCCCCTCACACCAGAGAATACTGCACCCTGAGACTTCCTCAGGCAGGTGGTTCTGTGACTTTTTTCAGTCAAAATAAGGCTGGTGAGAAAAAACTGTATTTGTCCAGCTTAACTTGTTTTGACTGAAGCAGGTTAGAATGTGCTCACTAGAGTAGCACAGTGGAGAAGCAGTGATCACGGGGATACTATGGAGAGAGAAGAAGTGATAAAGAGCTGGGGACAATAACCTCTTCAAGAACCCAAAAAAGTATAGTACACGAGCCAGAATCTGCAACCCAGCTTGAAGGAAATATATCTATTGTGCTAGCCAGAGAATTTATCTAGTTACCACTGCACTAACCCGAACTCTGAACGATCATTAAATGAATACTCAAAGTGAGAAAGCCCAACCAACTGAACTCGAGGAACAGTAAGAGCAGATAGGACAAAGATAAATTACAAATTCCAAAGGCGAGGAAAGAAAGGGGTTGATTTCTTATCCACTGACTTGCAGCAGCCTGATTTCTCACTCTCACCAGCAATAAGAGTGAATGTAAATCAAAAAACCAGGGAAATTATTCAGCCAGTTAGCTAGTGTCCCAAATTACACACTGGCATAACTATTTAATGACAATATGGTCATATCACAAGTCAGTTTAGAATAACGTATATTTTTTTCTGTATTCCTCTTACAATTTTGAATTACACAAGAAGTACAAGCAGTGTCCCCCTTGTGAATAAAGTCAGCTGTAACTATAAAGTGACCAAGTAACCATCAGTCCTACCTACAATACTGCTCAGTGATGAAGATTGTTAAAAATTAAGCATTGATACTTTCTTGCACCCAAAAGAGAGCCTGTGAAAGCCTAAAATTAACACATACCCCCTCCTCCAAGGCATTTTATCTGTTCCTTTAAAAAAATTCACATCAACCTGAATATAAATTAAATGCTGCTTCTCTTCTTTTTCCGCTTTCAAACAAAATCTGCATTTCAAAGAAAACAGACAATTTTACATGGGATAATGAAGACAGTATCTGCCAAATCTTCCCTTTCTGTTTCATGTTTCATATCTCCCCTTTTAAATACTGCATCTTAAAACACGTGGTTTGGCTGGTAAGGAATGCACTGTCCAAAGAAGCACATATTACAAACAATTAGAGGGTCTAATTTTTTCTTGGTGTATTACTTCATGATGATACCTGTATCTACATCACAAAATAGCTGAAGTTGAAAGTGACCTCTGGAGATCATCTAGTGCAACCCCTCTGCTCAAAGCAGAGGCCACTAAAGGATCACAGGTCAGCAGGAGAGCATCCAGAGTGCAGCACAAAGGAATTCCAGCTGCTCCAGCCAGTAAGTCAGCTTCATCGGGAGCCAAACTTAAATGCCTCTATGCAAACGCACGTAGCATGGGGCAATTAAAAGGAGGAGTTAGAAACATGTGTACACCTGCAAACTGCCTGATGGATTTATACCCTAATTACAGAGGTATAATTGGTGTAAAAATAAAATGGCCAACATTTTGACCACACTGGGACTTTAACAGTGATCCCCCAAGGCTGTCAGAATTTCCATATCCTTGCCTCCTCTGAATTCTTGCTTCACAGCTGCACAGCCACACAGAGCCTATCTAAACCAATGTATCCACAATCTTGAAATGACAAGTAGGACCAAGTTCATGC
>KZ505692.1:1076981-1094334 GCA_002844005.1 Limosa lapponica baueri
CTCCCCTCTTCTGAGACCCCACGTGGAGTACTGCATCCAGCTCTGGGGCCCCCAACATAAGAAGGACATGGACCTGTTGAAACAGGTCCAGAGGAGGGCCATGAAGATGATCAGAGGGCTGGAGCATCTCTCCCATGAAGATAGGCTGAGAGAGTTGGGATTGTTCACCCTGGAGAAGAGAAGTCTCTGGGGAGACCTTATAGTAGTCTTTCAGCACCTAAAGGGGGCCCACAGGAAAGATGGGGAGGGAGTCTTTAGCAGATAGTGTAGTGACAGGACAAGGAGTAATGTTTTTAAACTGAAAGAGTGTAGATTTAGATTAGATATTAGGAAGAAATTCTTTACTGTGAGTGTGGTGGGACACTGGAACAGGTTGCCCAAGGAAGTTGTGGATGCCCCATCCCTAGAAGTGTTCAAGGCCAGGTTGGATGGGACTTTGAGTAACCTGGTGTCCCTGCCCATGGTAGGGGGCTTAGAACTAGGTGATCTTTAAGGTCCCTTCCAACCCAAACCATCCTATGAGTCAATGAAAACCAGTTGCTCAATATACAGAGAGAAAAGGGTTTTATCATTATATATTCTTTTATACTACCGCAGCAGGACCATATTCTGGTTACATTAGGTTCCTATGTAACTATATACACAAAAGCTCCATAAGGAATAATTTTGTGGATTCACAAGTTTCCCATACAAATAAAAATGATTCAATAGATGACTATACCACAATATAAAACAGGTCCAGAGGAGGGCCATTGTAACTTCAATTATCAATATGCTCAGCCTTCACAGAATATCCATTTCACCATAACCTTTTGAATAGAGGCAACACTAGAGGTAAATTAAATGACACTGTCATAACAAGCTACATAACTGCTGCATTTTAAGGGCTGGCCAAGTGAACATTCTGGTTATGCTTCAGTATGGGTATACTTGGGCATAGGCACTACTTCAGGATGCACTTTCAGACATGAACTAGCTACCAGACAAAAAGATAACTAAAGAAATATTAGGGTTTTGGTATTCTTTTTTTGTGTGATTCCAGACACATCAGTCACTAACAGAGATTTAATCTATTTTATAAATACTGACATGAAGTTTAGTATCATCCCAGTATTTTAGACAGGCATAATCCTTCAGTAAGATACAATTTACAGTAGATGCAGATAGGCATGTTATCTAGACATTCTTGTGAATAGCACTCTGTAGGTTCTAGAGGTTCAGGCTCTAATAATCTGTAAAGATTTCTGCACCAACCAGGAAAAGCAAATCCTGAAGTTGTATGATCTGTCGTTAAGAAGAGCACCACTGTTTAGCTTCAGAATTACACTATTGTAATGATGGTACTCAAACTCAATGAACTTCAGCACTGTTCCTTACCACATTGGCACTTTCAGAGAAAATTACACTGATTTCCTTGGGGACTGGATTTTACCTGAAAAACATAATAGAGAAAGCATCTACAAATGTCTCTAAATTGGGGCCCAAGTGGAGAAATTTATGATGGATGATCACAAATCTCCTTTAACAGATTTCTAGCCTTCCACTGGAATCTCTCACCGCAGAGTCTCTTTTTAAATACCTAAAAAAAAAAGCCTCTCAAAGTACCCTGATGGCTGTCATTATTTTGGAAGCCTGGTTATGCTGAAGAGTAAACATGGCCATTTTGAACATAAGCTTGATGGGCCATACTTCATAAAAATATATACTGTAAACCAAAAATGGAAATCAGGATGACTCTCAAATTGGACTTCAAGCAGAAAAAAGTTTTAAAATATTGTGTAAAGTTAAAGAAACAGACAAAAAGTTTAAAGGAACTAAATTATTCACCAAGATGAACAGCTGACCTTCATCATTTCAGTAGCTCAAAGAAAGGCAGCAGTCCCAAACAAATTTCAGCATCTGTGTCAAACCACAATTTTCTCAGTGTGGCATAGCTTATGTTTCCTGCTAGTGTAAAAGTAATATTTTGTGAAGCAGCAAAACCAAGAACAGATAAACACAAATTTAAATCTGCACTTAGAGCCAACTAAAACTTACAGTTCTCAAAAAAAAATTCTTCCCAAATTCTCCACTTCTGGAAGGAAGGATGCCTCTACTGATCTGAATGGTCTACTGGACCCAAGGGAAGGCAGATAAGATTTCCCAAGGAAATGATGTTTCAGGATGGAAGCTGAAAGATGAGGTGAGATGATGTGTAGGACATCTGGAAGCAGAAGACGCCAAATGTTTGTGCTTCTTTTCTGCCTTTTCAAGGCAACTCCCTCTAATAATCAAAGGCACATCCTTGTAAATGCTAGCAAAAGTCATGACAAAGGTTAAGCCTAATCCACATATTTGAAGAATCAAAATTCTCTCCAAGCACATAGCACTTTAAAAACAGAGTTTAAGCAAGTGGAATTTAAAAAGCAAGACAAATGATCATGTTTGAGAACTGTGCATTTCTGCATAGGTAGATGCTGGTTTATATAGACAATGCAGCAGAAATAACAAGTAAAATGTTCTATCTCTCCCAGACACCAGTTTTTACTTTATATCATTTTTTTAAAAGCCCAGATATGGAAAAAGGCAACTAGACTTGAAATATGAATTCTGTATAAAAACTGACATTTCCCTACCCAAGGTGGTTTAATAAAAACCTCCATCATTAACCAGTCACAAAGAATTAATATGTGGTTTTTTGCAGCTGTCTCCTGCAACTTCCAAATAGAAAATCACTTGAAGCTTGGAGCCCAATTGCAAAATCTTCATCTTGAAGGGAGTTATTGCTAGCAGAAGACTTTGAATTGCTGCAGTGTCTTGACTTTCACTGAAATTTTGCCTGTGTACAAAGTAAAGAAAACGCTAGGAAAATGCTGTGCTGGATTTGTCCTGTGGGAGGCATGACCAAGTAAAGATCTCTGGATTCAAAAAAATTCTAAAAAAGCCTTCTGAGCCAGGTAACTGAATGTCATTGCCAACATCAATTCATATACTTCAGTGAGAATAAAAACTGTATATTTAAAAATATATTTAGATATACAGAAACATACTGTATTACTAATCAACAAGAATGATTTTCTCAGGGGTTAAATGAACAGGTTCAGAGCATAGAAACATGTAAATACAAGGAATAGTTTCAGTGCTTTCAGTAAAAGTAAAAAACTATGGTATTAAAACAGATTCAGATAATTAACATCTTGAAAATATATCATAGTATCTTACATTATAAGATCTAGTCGAAAACTCTTATATCCCTCATAAAGGCTGACTAAGGGGGTCAGGCTGGTGTATATATGTTTGGATTGAAACTCCCATTCATAGTTTTACAATCTTCTTTCATACAAATTTCCATGGTATTTTTAGTACTTTTCTTTCTGTAAATCAAGTATCACTGATGCACTTGCAATATATTCTGCAGTTAGAATACAACTGGAATAATAATTTCAAAAAAAAAACCTTTTTTGAGAGATCCAACTGCATGTCATAGCATTCGGTATTAAAAGGCCCAGGAAAAAAGAAAGAACCTGTTAAGATTTTCATCCTTTAAAAGAAATGAAAAGAACAGCAAAAGAAGAAAACAACAGAAGGTTGTCTCTTCATGTGTTTTTCCTTGAATTAGTACTCGGGAATGTTGAGGGGGGAAATTTCTCCCCCCTCCCGCTCTCTCTTGCTCTTTGTTTATCTTTCCTTGGTGGGAGAATGCTATTATACAATAAAAAAGTCTTTTCAGTAATTTGTCATCTGCTTTGAAATCATTCCTTTCAATATAACCTTTTGTTAAAATCAGGCAGAAGAAAACATCTCTTTCTGCAGAAAAGCACAAATTAAATTTCTTCCTAGAACACACTGGGTGGACAAGTTCTACTGACAAATTGCATGACATGAGCATTAACGCTTATAGTTGGAAGATGAAGATATTTGACACACTTAGATCACACTTCTTGGTGTAAAAATTTGAACTAGTGCACTTAATCACTTTCATATTCTAAAGCTTAGATTTAGTATCTCAAGATCCTCCTAACATGGATATCACTTGACAAATGTTAAACTTTGTACTTTTACAAAACTACTCTTGACTACTGATTTTGTGTGTACTAAAAGAAAGAAAAAAAATGCATTTGTAAGCATATGTTGACTTAGAATGTAAAATCTTGTCTTCTTTTCACCACACCAACATCACCTATGAAGTGGCAATGCTATCATAACCCTTATTTCCAAACAATTTCAGATTATTTGAAGTCCTGCATAAACACAGACTTCAAGGTTGGACTTTTATGACTGCTCTACATATTTTGGTAAGTCTGAAGGAAGTTTACAAACCTACTTCTTTACAGAAAAATGTCCCTCTGCTTTTAGTGGTCAGATATTTAAACTACCTCTCGTGTCCTGAAGTGCAGAGACCATGCTGCTAATGCGTATATTTGTGCATATAAATCTCTAATCTGTCAATCCAGTTCCCCATGAATAGTCTATTTAGGTTGGGTTTAAAGCAGTGGGAAGTCGACCTACACGAGAGAGTTCTCTTGTAAAATGACCGGAGGTCAGTGTTATTATCTCTGTAGGCTACCAATGGTGCATTTGTTCCACTCTATGTATGAGTCATTCATTTATAATAAGGTCTACTGGGCTTTGAAAGTGCTGGGAGGGATGGGTACAGAAGCTTATCTTCTGTCAATTGGCTGAAGCGTAAGACGACTCAAAAAAGAGATGTCCTCAGTATTTAACTGTTCAACTAGAAGATGATTAACTTTGTTATAAATAAGAGACTTTATATCCAAATCCCTGTAAAAGTATGCTATAATCACATTTTCTATTCAGACTGCCACTTTGTTATATATTTCCTTCACTCTTGAAGTTCTCATTGTTTATAAATACCTACTGAAGATGTGTACTGCCATTAGCAACTTCCCATTAAAAGCAAAAGTAGTTATAAAAGCCAGCTAAAGCAATTAGATTAAAGTACAACTACATTATCAAGATGTGATTTTATAACCCAGTGTTTATCTTTCACACATAAAATTTAAACAATCCAAATAAAACAAGCTCAATATTCAACTGAAAGTAAATTATGTACAGATTTAAGTTCCGATTTTCCACAGACCCTACAGGAGTAAGATGCAAAACCCCCATATGGTTTGAACAGAGTGGAACTCTTCTCTTTTACAGGTTTCTTGAGGGAGTGAGAGAGGAAGATGAAAGGAAAACACAATAAAATAAAACCATTTCAGAATTCCTGCAATCATTGACATTTGTAAATGGCTGTGGAATTCATGCAAAAAAAATTATCTGTACAACACATTTACACACTAGCTTAATTCTCAGTTATGTATAAATTATAATACAGAAGCATTATTTAAATGTTTCATACATTCTTCTTATGATGCACTCTTGTCAGTCTTGGAATCCCTTAGACAATTTAGCTGCTGTTATTTTTTCCTAACTTATTCCATCTCCCTGAGGCCTCTCCTTAAAAGCCTTTCCACCTGTTCTCTTTATGAGAAGTGGCGTTTTTGGATGGTAAACCACAGAACTAAAGAGAAGTTAGTTAAGGCTTTCTTAATACAAGAGACAAAGGTGTCAAGACAGATAAATTTCTGCGGCTTTGTCTTGAAAAGATACAGAACAATACAACTTGGCAGCTTGACAATTCTTCCAGGCTTTGTTTACTGTTCTTGCAACATTCACGGTAAATGAGATCACCAATCAGACAAGGTCAGAATATTATGCTATCCAAATGCTGGATAAAATATAGCACAGAGCATGCAAAGCGATGTCATACATCATTACAGAGGAGTTCAGATTACTGCAGGCATACAGTACCAGGCATCAGTAGTACTTGGATTCAACGCAACATTTACTACTTTGACAGACCATGCCACAATAACTGCATATATAATTTATTTAAATAAGAAAATATTTTTACTTCCTTTAATAATATTCTGGAGCCATGAACAGAAAGTGTAATCAGTTTTTTTGAGTGCAATTGCTAACATTAGAGAAAATGTGGGGATTTTTTCCATTGCGCGATAAAACATCTCTGAAACCTATTCATATCCTTTCCAGGTTATACAATGTCTAATTTCAATTCAAGTACCAAATGTGGAGTCATTTGCAAAGCTGAAACAGTAGAATACAAACAAGGGCAGAAAGGTCAAAATAGGCCTGACATCTTTACAGGCCTGTCTTCTCACTGACAGATTTCCCAAAACATACTGCACTTCTTGTTAAGCAAGTGTCACAAGTTTCTTTATTCCCTCCTTCCAAGGTGTTAAACAGCTCTGTACTGTTTGATAACCTGTCATCACCCAACAAATGTTAGTAATAAAGAAAAAATGTACTAGCTTTCCATGAGAGCACTATAAAACATACTCAAGAGATTTTCCCTAAATTCATCATTTGATAAAACTACAATAAAAAGTACAACTGTATTGAGGTATTTCAGCCTTTCCCCAGAAAAAAAAAAAAACAAAACCAAAAACCAAACTGTAGTGCACTTAAAACGTCACTGTGAACTAACAGATCAATCAAGTAAGTTTCTGTGCAAACACAAAACACACCTACCACACACACATCCAGAAATTTGTGACAACTCAGGGGGAAAAAAGCCCTTCAAATTATTAAGACATAAGCTCTCCTTTCTTTTTTAATTCCATGGTGAACATCTACTTTTTTTTAATAAAAGGTAAGTTAGAGAAGTAGAACTATAGCTCATTTTTCTATCATGGGAAAGATTTTGTAGGCAGATGGCAGAGGTGCAACAAGCCTCCACTAGAAGGATCCTGCTGGCAGGGCAGGAACAATCCCCATCATTTTTCAGCAAAGATGTGGGTATGTGATCTGCCTACACTACTACACTGCCTGCTCACTGCTTGTTCAGCATCACGCTGCCCTCTTATTGTTTCTTTTGCAGAATATCACCAATGTCTTTAACATTTTGATATGATCTGCCAAAAGTAGAAGTTTAAATAGTCATTAAGTGCATCATACACTTCACACACTTTTAAATCAGAATTACATCTGACAGTCTTTCTACCACTGAAGCAGTAAAAAGAGGGAAGAAGAGCTGAATTTCTAATTAATTCCATCTTCCCATATTAGTAATTAAAAATATTCCTGTATAGGAACAGTGTTTGCAAATCTAATTTGCTGTTGATGTTGCCTGGATAAAAAAAATAAAAAGGACATCTTTAAAGAACTGCATACAGATACACCCACTTCCTTACAATAACTACTTTCAAGTGTATTATAAAATTAATTTGCATAATGTTGAACCCAGGAATAATGAGGAATAATGAGGACAAATAAGCCTTTCCCTGAAGATGATGATGACCTACTTACTTGCCATTTAAGGAATTAAATTCTTCTTTCTGCAATAGTTTCAAACCCTTATTAAACCTAGGAAATATGAAAATCAGATGATTTCCCCTACAGCCAGATATTACTTTGAATGAAGCACATATTGTGATTTTATGCACCACTATTATACTTTACCAAAAAATGTGTTTCCACACAATAAAGCTACATTATTTTAGTTCTCCTGATTTCAGTTTATTTGATGGTAACAGTAGAAATTAAAAGACAAGGCAAGAAAGCTACCAATCAAATCTCTTCTTATTTTAAAACACTAATTTGTTATTCAAATATATTATGTAACTATAGATTAATTTTAAAATATTCTGTTATGAAACCAAAAGATTTAATTCATCTTTTGAAGAAAATGAGCAATTAAAAGGTGATTATTTTCTGTATCATGACCCCACCGAAAAACGTAGGTCACAATTATCATAGGAGTTGTGCATGGTGACGCAAACTGAAAGATGACTTTGGGTGAGGAAATTGTACAGCAGGAACAGCTGAACTCTAAAGAAACACAATACTTCTGTCATGCAGATACCTTCAATGATGAATAATGGCAAGAAAATAGAACCCTAAATAATATACGAGCAGAACAGATCTCCAGCAGAAAGACATTGGAGGTTTTCTCTGAGACACCAGTGATTCGTTAAGAAATAGTTGCTGATCCGATGATCTTCCAAGGTGGCAAAGACAGGGTTGGTAATGTGTTTATTGATTTGAATAGTTACTCGTCAGCCCTCTGTGTCTCGGTGCTTCTTTACAGCTACAATTCCTAACCTTCCAAAAATGTCCCCCAAAAAACTTCAATTCCCTCCCTTCCTTATAACCCTTTAGGAGCTTTATACCTGCCACCCAGTGCATGAATAAAGATAACCTGAGATATCACTCAACATCATGGTAATAGATAAAAAAAAAAAAAAAATTAGCAACCATAGCCAGACTGATCTCTGCCTGCTGGGTCAGACCGTACCTCCCATGAACATTCCCTGCCACCCAGAAGCAAGCATGGTTAGTTCTCCTCCTAACAACAGCTGCATGAACCAGGCCACGGACGTGTTTGGGGCTCTATATTCTATTCTCAGGCCAAATTGGAAGAATTCTAGACTTTAGGAAGACCAATACATCAGAATCCACATGATGCTAAAGCCTGATTCAAGTGGACATAAGTTGAAAACAATGATAAAGCAGCAACTACTGTTTAACCGGTATCTTCATTGTTTAATATGGCTAAAAGGGTGTTCCTATTTACGTAAAACAAAAAAAAAGTCTATTTCACTCCCAAAGGAGTTCAAAATTCAGTTAGTAACAAAATAGTTAAACATTTTACATAAACCATAAAATTGTAGATATTTCATTCCTAATATGAAACTGCTTTGAAAATTAATTCTGCATCCCTAACTCTGGAAAATTCCTACTATCTTCAGTTCAAATCCGAAGTGCCTTAACTGAACTGTCTTTTCCTGCTCATGCTCTGATTTATTGTGGATATGTAGATTTAATATATTTGGGATAAACAGTATCAAGTCTGTCAGAAAAAAACATAGGCACCTGTTTTCTTTACCCAAAGTCAGAGATTGCAAACTCTGACATTTGTTGGAATCCACAGCTCTTACATCTTAAAACAAGCACATCATTGGATATTCTGGGGTAGAGATTCTTGTTCATAACTCAGTCTCCTGGTTCACACTCCAAAGGAAAAATCCCTTTCCAGAATTAATTATGGCAATCCTTTCATTCCTAAAAGCATAAGCTGAAAACATCTTCCTGAAAAAGGAAATCCCTTTTATGCCTACATGCACCAGCATCAAAATAGTACAATGCTGAATAGTTATCCTTTGTCTTATTTCAGTGTCGTGGATTCTACTGTTTTTCCTGCATGGGGAACTCCTTAGGTTGAACGTGAACCCAAAATACCTATTCACATTTTCCATATACATTACACACATTATACATACTGTATGTCAACATTCAAGAAATATGGCTATGAATTTCCCCTTCATTTTACACCCCATGTAACTGTTCAGTTGTATAAAACAAGGATGCAAACCAATTTTAAATTAGACTGCAAGAAGTAGCCTTTAGACCCAATTGCAGATACACAAGTGACTTCAGAAAGGTTATGGTATTGGAAAACAGGCCTGAGTTCTCCTGTCACTACCTCAGTTTTGGGGATTTGTATCTGTAGATTTCTATGCTGTCTCTTTGTGTTTAAATTCTTCAGGCCATTAAAATAGCTAAAAACATACTATTTGACTAAAATCAGAATGCATGTTTGAAATCCATATAGTAGGTGTGATGATTGTTATGTATGGAAGAACTGTCAAAAACAGTTACCTTTTTGACCTGTTAACCTGAGACTATACCACCAACTGAGTTTAAGCAGGACTTTCTAAGGAAACCCAATGAGGAGCTCTGCTTAAAATCCATGACACAAACACAGCTCCTTAATGATGCACCCTCTCAGAAAGATTTTTGTTTGTTGTGCATAGAGTTATTCTAATAGACAGACAGTGCTAAAATGCAATTAACTCTTTAATGCCTGATTAAATATCACACTTAGTGTTACAAAACAAAACCTCCAATTTCTGTTTTAGGACAGACCGTGCTACTGTGCCCAGATAGCTTCCCAATTCTTTGCAGGCACTCAAAAGTGGGAAACAGTCATAGCTCCCACTTCCAGCTCAATGCTTTCCTTACAACTCAATGAGTGTGTGGAGAAAAGGGCACTTACATCCTTGTCTGTGTGTCTCAAAGACAGTTGCCTTCCTCTCAGCACAGTACCCTTGTCTACCTAAACACATTTTTATACCTCCTTCAATATTATGGTAGTGGAGAAACTCCAAGGTAGGTCACTTGAAAAAGCACAACCTTGCCTTATGGATGGATATAAAGCTTGTTTAAAGTCAGTATTCCTTACTTCAGTGGGCTTTGATTAATACCCTGGGTCTAGTCAACCAAAACTCCTTTTAAAGTCAAGGCTAAGATACAGACATGCGTGGTTTTCAGGCCCTGTCCCTTTACAGTGGCTTGAATATATTTTATTAGTACATTAAAGGTCAAAGCAAGTACATTTTGTCTTTGCCACTTAACTAGAGCTATATTTGATGTAACTCTGCAGTTGTCTCCCACGAGAAAAGGACCATACATTTAAACAGACTATTACAGCCTGTTTTGCATCAAGAATTAATTAGGTTAATGAAATTTAATTTAATAAGACAAAATTAAGATTCTGATCTCAACTGCAAAGTTATAAATTTTGCACAAATTCTCTGACTTATGTGAACCATTAAAATTCCCAAATAGTAATTCATGGAGCTGAGCTAAGGGAACTAAGATTGTATCTGGGAAATCAAAATCTCAAATACACTTCCATGTTATATATTTCCCTCTGTATATAGAACACAAGCTTATTGAAAGATGAGGAAAAAAATATGCACAAGGTTTGAGCAAAGTGAGTGGTGAGACCTGGGAAGACTCTAAAGATTTAAAAGGACAAATCTGCTGCTTGCTTTCAAACAGATTTATAGCTAATTTTCCTTAGTCTTAGTAGTAGTGTCTGTCTGTACTGTCTGACCAGTTGCTCCATTGGTGACTGGCCTTCTGTGAGATGTTACTTAATCAACTGCTTTCTAGATGACAAAAATTTACAGTTGATTAGGCTGCATAGCTCCGTTGCTATTTCAAAGTTTCTAGGAAGGGATTATTTTTGTGCTCAAATACCTCTAAATAAAGGGTTCTGCAGTCTGAATATCCCTGGATTCTGAACAGTGTTCACTGAAGCAGATAAAGCTAAGTTAAAGAAGCATTTAGTGCTTCAGCATGCCAGCTTCAATAAATATCTGTCGGGTACGTATGTGTGTGTGTGCACGCACCCACGCACACATTTCTCCCTTTAGCTGTAGTGCATGTCTGTACATAGTGTAGAGTATGCAGACTTAAGGTCTAAAGCCAGCATTTGCATTTTTGAGACCAAAGTTGAAACTGCTGTGCCATTATCCTCAAAGCCAGTATTGGCACAATTCAGTCATTAATGACAATTTTGTGTCCTTTCTCCGTGAAAGAGGTCTATTTAATCTTTGGCTGGTTATGCTCAGCATTGGCTCAGTTTGCTAAGTAGTCAGTAGTTCAAACTTCAAACAGCACAGTGATCAGACTTGCTTACCTCCATTAGTAAGTGGATCAGATAAAATCAGCCAGAAAAGCAAGCTCTAAATTAGACTCAAACTTTTCTATAAACCTGTGATGAAGATCAACGAGAAATGCAGCAGAATTCTGCATTGATGAAAACTTGGGGCACAGGGACAGACAACCGGTATGATCTTTTCCTCCCTACCTATCGTAAGGGCTCTAGCAGTGGTGATAATCTTTTAGCAAGGAGAAAAATGATCATGCAAAATGGCCACAAAAATGATCAGAGGGCTGGAGCACCTCTCCTACAATGAAAGGCTGAGATAGTTGGGGTTGTTCAGCCTGGAGAAGAGAAGGCTCCGTGGAGACCTTATTGCAGCCTTTCAGTACTTAAAGGCAGCTTATAAGAAAAAAGTGGACAGACTTTTTGCTAGGGCCTCTTGCAATAGGAAAAGATGTAATGGTTTTAAGCTAAAAGAGAGTAGATTCAGACTAGCTATAAAAAAGAAACGCTTTATGATGAGGGTGGTGAAACAGTGGCACAGGTTGCTCAGAGTGGTGGTAGATGCCCCATCCCTGAAAACATTCATGATCAGGTTGGATGGTTCGATCAACCTGACCTAGTTGAAGATGTCCCTGCTCATTGCGGGGGGCATTGGACTAGATGACCTTTAAAGGTCCTTCCCAACCCAAACCATTTTATAATTCTATGAAAAATGAAAATAACTTGATTCTAACCATTTGCCCTAAAGACAGAAAGTTATCAGCTGCACCATTCAGAGTGAAGGCCAGGCAAAACAACTTCCATCAAGCCCTGAGATCTGTTCTGCAAGACAAAACCACTTAAGTTGAACAAACCAATAAACAGTAAGAGCTGAGAAACCAAAACTAGTATCTGGGAAAGAACACATTCTTTATGTTTTACAGTACCACCCCAAAATAAGTAATAGTGCTTAAGTAAGTTCTTTCTAGCAGCAGATTATTCCACACCTGCAGGTTTACTTATCTGTGGAGAATGTAGCTGGTAACACAGTAATAGACTGGGAGAATGACTGATGTAATCCAACAAGGCAACTGTGAAGAATATGAACTTTCTTCATTTCCACTTATTTCAGTGTCCCATGGTCAAATACAACTGTTTTTTGGACACCCAAAGAAATAAAACTTGATATTTACAAATATAGAGCAATGCATCAGAGGATTACAAAGCACTGTAAACATTGTTTGGATTTTAACTCTGTTTATTTGTCATTTCTTAAAGCCCTTTGAGAACAAAGGGATTCCTGTCATCACAGCATATTTATACACTAATACTTTTGTATAAACATAAACACTGAATCACAAAGCTCTTTCTTCTATTTACCCAAACACAAACATCCAGAAACTTGAGTCGACCTATTTCTTAGCTGGTACAGCTAAAATCATGTAACCACTATGGTTCTCTCAGCCTCCCTACCATTTTATAGATGAATATAAGAAACAAGTCAAATCATCCATAAGAATGTAAGCAATCAGTATTATATCTGCCTTTTTATTTCTTATATGCCTAGGATTATTTTATCTATTTAGCACACCAACAATCTGATCAATTCTCATGAATTCTATTCTATTAAATGGGTTTACCTTATCTTTTACTAGATGAAAGAAAAACACTCTGTCTAGCAGATCAAGACAGAAATTTTTATTTATTCTTTCTTTTTAGCCAAAAATCAAAACATCCATTATCTCACCCTCTCATGGGTGACACTTAAATCACGGTAGATTGACAATACCACGAACCACCATTCCTCTTAAATTTTACAAAGCTATCCCTCTATCCTGCTGTAGCTTTCTTGTGTAAATAACAGTGGCTCAACATACTTTCCAGCAGAGATGTGAGTTTCCAGGCTAAGAAACCTGGAATGTTCCAGCTACTTCAGGCTAATGATCTCTCAAATGCACACTAATATGTTTGATAAAAGTCTCGCAGCGTGTGTGCACAGAATGCTTACCATAAGAATGACAGTACTGTGGGCAGGGCAAATCGCTGACACCATTTCAGACTGAGTTAGATGCTGGAGGCACAAATTAAAACTGTGAGCTTTCATTTCAGTGGGCTTTGACAGATGGAAGAGTGCATCAAATCTCTAATTGTTTAAACCATTAACTCATCTTTCCACCTGCATTATCTTTGGAAAGAGCTCAGCTGGAAGCCTGAAACAATTGCTAACAGACTGAATTCAGGAGTGTGTATTACACTGAAAAGAAATCAGAGTTGTCTTTTTGAAACAGTCTGTTTATTTGGCTGCAGCATTTGTAAACTTACTTATCTTTATTTTCACATTTTCCTCTCAGTTCTGAAAACACAAAAAATAGCCTTTCAGCCTTTCTGCAGAATCAATCAATCAGGGACCACTGCCTTGGCTGCTGGGAACAAGAAAGTTGTATTGCAATTCACAGTGCATTATGATGATCCCATTTATCTCCAGTCCTTGTAAATGCCACTGCACATGCAGCTCTATATTATGCCTGCTGGTATTTTGACTTTCAGTTGCTTACAAAACGAAAAACTTGTGTAAGGAGCTGTAAAAAAAAAATTATCTCTACTTCACAAACTCCCTTGAAATGCCTTTCCCAGTCATTTTGGCCCCCCCACCCTCCTGAGAGCTAAAATACATTTCTCACTAAACTAGCATCAATGTAGGGCACTTTGTCATTTCATGTTACTCTCACTATAGCGTTCGACTCTTCCTGTTGTTTTTATAGGGAAGCACCTGTTATGTGCTCAGCACTTCCAAGTACTTGAGAAGAACAGCCTGGGAATTATGGAGCTCACACTGTAAAAGCAGACTGGCAAAATGGACCAGGAACAGCAAATGCTATGCATTTACATACAGTTTAGCAAGATTCGCTGTTAATAAAATGCCAGAAGGCAGTGGGATTTTAAGGACAGAACAGGAGCTTTGTGAATGACAGCAGACAGGAGTCATTTTTGGGCTTAGAAAGAATAAGTAGAAAAGAAGAAAACATAGGGCTACAAATATGATTAAGGGACTGGAGCATCTGCCATACACAGAGAGGCTGGGAGAGTTGTGACTGTTCAGCCTGGAGAGAAGGCTCAGAGGGATGTTACCCATGTTTGTAAATACCTGATAGGACGCAATGAAGGGGAGGAAGCCAAGCTCTTATCAGTCATGCCCACTGGCCAGACAAAAGGCAATGGGCACAAATTAAAAAAAAACAAAAAACAAAAAACAAACAAACAAAAAAACAACCAAACCCAACCAAACAGGAAATAACAAAAACCTTTTAACTGCGCAAGTGGTCAAACACTGGAACAGGTTGCCCAGAGAGGTTGTGGTCTTCATCTGACTGGACATGGTCCTGGACAACCCGCTCTAGCTGACCCTGCTTAAGTAAGAGGGTTACACTACAAGATTTCAAGAGAGCCCTTTCAACCTAAACAATTCACTGATTCTTTGGCAGATTTGTAATAAACAGGTAGAAGGGCATACTGAAAGAATGGAAAGAAAGAGGCAAAATTAATATCTTCAGGAAGATCTTCAGATGATGAGTTAAGGAAAGGGAAGGTTTTAAAGAAGAATTAGGTAAGGTTAAAGGTTGAAGGTTAAAGGTTGAAGGTTAAATCCAATAGCAAATGTGAAGTCAGTGGGGGAATTCAAAACACAACATAAAGCAATTTATTGCCATTGCACAAAAATAGCAAATCTCCAGTGCAATATTATTATCTTTGAAGTATTTGAGTCATCCTCGCAGACTATTTCATTGGGCCAGACTCTAATAGTCTTTCACAAATCAAGTAGTACCTTGACCCACACAGCTGTAAGTGGGAGGCTGATCAACAAATTTAATGGTTACTGTAATTCTTAGGTTCAAGTGGATAACATAAAGGGGAAGTTACTGGTCAAAGTAAACAAGATGAGTAAAACAGACCTTTCAGCTGCATGCAGTCAGCATATGTATATAGTCAGTGGGTTAATATGCATAGGAAAAAAACTCAGTTGTGAAAATGGGTGGATGTTTTCTGCTTTTCTCCTGAACTCACTAAGGAAATTGCATTTCATTTCAAAAAAGCAATATACTGAAATTGCCAGATAACAACATCTGTACATAGGATAAAGACAATAATACTATTTTCTACCCTTATGCACATTGGCAATTGTAAGTAAAGATGTATAAGATCAGGTCCGGAAAACACAAATCTAATAACAACTGTATCTGGGCAAAATTCTTCTCTCAACACTGAACACGCATCTCTCTACTCAGAATTTCTCATTCACGTCAATGAGAATTACACTTTCAGGAAGAGCTGGAATCTATACAGATTTCATTATGTGACTTTTATTTATAAAATCTATCCTAGAGAAGAAAAAGGAAAAAATGTTCTGAGACCTATCACTTTAACAAATGATAAACAAATCCCTAACAAAAAGTGTCACAAATGTTTCTCAACAACAGAAGCAGACATTTTGTTTTCGACACTATTTATATCCAACCAATGGTATTTTAAACACTGACCTATCCTACCCTTCCCTCCCTAGCAGCTGCCATCACACCCAAAATTAATAAAGATGAAGCATGTTGTCATTTAGAGGGAATTCTTCCAGTATTAATAAGGGATACAAAGGTGTACCAGAGCCAATAGACTACTGGTGTTGAAAACAATTTGAGTTCTTTACACTGAAATAACAGATTAGATTATTACATGTTATATGAGATCAACACATTAAAAACACTATTTCTTCATTTATATAACGATACCTCAGAATGCTTTAAATTAAATTGCTTAGGTAACTCAGAGTATGAGATATCATAGAAAATATGACTAATATGAGGAGTAAAAGGAGAACTCAGCCCAAAACAGATTTTGATTTGTATATCTATAAATGCAACCCATGTCAAAATATTATTTTATTTATTTTTCTTTTTAAAACCAGTCTACAGATGCTAGGCATTAAAATATTTTTAATTGCAACGTAAAACCCAAACACTTTGCTATGGTGCAAGACTTAAGTCCAAATTGCATAAATATACTGGATCTATCTGATTCCAGTTTTAACTGTCTTCCCCCAACCAGACAATACACTTTGCAGAGCTTCTATTCTACATTTCTCTGCTGGGCCAGCTGTTGGCAACAGAAGCTAGATTTTTAGGTAGTTATGTATGTGAAAGTAAAGAAGGGAGTGTCTACTTGTCCGTTTCTCTCCCCAGACAAGCTTTTGACCAATGTGGTGTCCTGGAATGAGTAGAGATGATTGAGATCCAGGTGCTGGTCCAACAACTGTGTGTGAAGAAATACAGAGCCCAGCCCCACCCAGCCCATTTTTCTTTGCCTCCCCACTTTGCAGCTCCACTTTCTCATGCTCTTGTTTATGAGGCCACTTTCACATTACTCAACAAGTGTGACAGGCTGACAGTAATCTACTGATAGAGCAAAAGAAAAGAAATGCTAAATTTTAACTCTTAAATTAGATAATAACTAATTATCTAGACCAAATCTCACTGGAACCTCAAGACATACATGTAATAGCAATCCTAAAGCTCTGATTTTTAAAGAAAAAGACACCAAATTTTCAAGACTCAGCTTCGTGCTTAATATGGTAAAGATTAAAAGAACAAATTTCAGGAACGAATCCAAGTTACTTGATTAACTTTCACTGTTTTTATTAACATATAAACAGAACACACAGATATTGTCACATAAAATACATTAGCTTGTGTGTACAATAATTCTCAAGTATTATTTTAATTCTAACCAACAGAATCAAAAACTTTTCTCCTGGGTAAACTGTAGAAAAATGCTTGACCTTAAAATAAAAATAAAAAACCTTCAATGGCAAAATTTCTTAGGGAGTATAAGAAATCAAAAAACATCAGATAATTTCTGTAA
>KZ505692.1:1097780-1110971 GCA_002844005.1 Limosa lapponica baueri
TAACATGACTTTTAGTATATGTTAAGTAATTTAAAATTTAGACTGTTGTTGCATTTTTTTTTATAAAATAATACTAATTTGTAGCATTCTTTCAAGGTTTCAAGGTTTCATTTATTTCAAGGTTCTTTTAAGAATGATGAAATTTCATTGAAAAATGCAGCCCTTAGCAGCATGGCACAGGTAATAGGAACTGTTGCATTCTCTTCATATACTGATGTTGTTACACTCTAGTTTTCATGCTGATAAAAGTGATCAACTTTGGTTCATTTTCCTGCGATGCAACAGTCAATAGCAAATCAGCCCATTTCCAATCACATTCATTTCAATGGAAACAAGAACCAGTAATCTCACTCTTCAAGTGTAGAGAAGAAGTTTTCATGTGTTAAAATCAAGGTTTAGCATCAGCATTTACATAGATTACATTATTAAAACAATAAAGAACAATGCTACTTGGATTTAATCCCATTTGCAGTGCAATGTTCACAGAATAAAAAATAAATATTGATGTTAAAAAGCACAAGTTCTTGTAGAAATACATTTTCAGGAACACTAGGCAAAAATATTAACTATTTTCACGTAAATTTCCAATGGATGCATCTTTCATGACATTTACAAGCAGTCAGCGCTAGAATGTGCAATTCCACTTTGACCCACCAAAGCTCCCAAACCATTGTTGTTTCTCTCCAAGTACCATAGAAAGACTCTTGCACAGAGAGAATCAATTGACAATTAGCTCTAGGCTTTCAGGTGCTAGGATAAGACAGGGCATCAGTAGAACCCCTGGGATTTGTATCAAGATGTTTTTCAAAGAAATTCAGTGTCAGGCTAAAAATTAAACACCCAAATTGAATGAAATGTTGAATGTTGGCATACCTTGGTGCTATAAGAGAAAGATTTTAATCTTTCTCTATGACCAAACATACTGAAAGAACAAAAAAGATACACCAGATTTTAGCCAGTGTAAGGTTTGTTGATAACCACAGAATTGTATTGGTGTAGCTAAGCTTCGTACTTATCCTCAAACACGGCTCCAGAAAGAGTAAATCACTCAGTTTAAATTTTTGATATTTTATTATAGGTTGATTTTTCCCAAAAAAATATAAACAGATGCTTCTGAAAACAGGCTAAGATGAAAAGCACTTAATCTACAGACAAGAGATTGAAAGCAACTAGGTAACTTAAATGAGAGGGCAAAAAACAAGGACATACCTTTGAACACTGTTTATGATTCTGGCACCAAGCAAGTGACCCATTGTTCTGAAAGACAAAGAAAAAATACATGAATATTAATAAATCTTTAGGACTAGATATGATCACTCTAACAGGTTTAAACAGAATTCACCTTCCAGTTCTGCTTAGAGAACGATGTTGTGTCACAACTTTAGTACTAATCCCAACTCCAACTCCCTTGTGTTGAGTAAAAAACTCAGGCAAGTGTAAAGTGACCAGAGAAAAGTTAGGAAAGCATTTCATCAAGCAAGGTTGGTTAAAAAGTGACTTAAGTCACCTTTTAGTCCATCTTAGCAAACACACACTATCTAGACTTGCTATGAAGCAAACAAAAGGTTACACCTTTATTTAAGAAATTTATATAGATTGGTAGTGATTCATGAACAGAAAGGCCATTATTTCAATATTTCAATATTGCACAATACCTAAAATAAATTATCAAGGAAAGATAATGAATGGCCTTGAAGTAAAAGAAAAATGCAATTAAATGTGACACGAGTTTACCAAAAGTCAACCATGACAGTTTTATTTTACATTTTTGATAACAAGGTGCATTCCCCAGATGAGAAAACACTATAGCTCTCATTTATCTTGACTGCAGTAAAACAACCAGTACAGTATCACATGCAAAATAATAATTTAAGCTAAAGGAAAAGAGAACATGATGAGAACAGAAAGATAAATATGAAACTGGCATAAGGACAAACAGCAACCTGCTGTTCTACTAGAGGACCTTCCGAAGGGTCAGCTTCAGAAACAGTATTTAGAGTCATAGAATCATCTAGGTTGGAAGGGACCTTCAAGATCATCTAGTCCAACCATTTCCAGTAAAAAAAACAGCTTAGGAAAAAGAAGTGTGTGCTTCTGGGGTTAACACATAAGACAAAATATTGATTCCCTTTCTGCATAGCGAAAGACTGAAACAACATTGGGAAGACCTGAGTGACTGTGGACTGAACACAAGAAATGGGGTAAAACTTTACAACACAGAGTGCACATTCATGCACTTAGGAACTTACACGTATATATATCTTTCATAATTTATAAGCTCATACTCTGGAAGCAGAACATAAGATGATTCCATTAAATTTCTTGTTCACAATCTGACTATAATGGGGAGTCTATGAGGAAGTAATAGGACATCCTTTCATATGAATTAGGCAAGGTATTTCCACTGGGATGAACTAATGGGATTGTACTATACCTTCATGTTGGCACTGGCTATAAACCTGGAAGTAAGTCTCCATGGAAGAGGAATTCAGGTAGATCAGAATCCACAGGACTAGCAAGATTATACTTTTTTCTTTTTTCTCTTTTTTCAATAAAGGGAGATGTAAATAATAGAGCAATACAGATACGTCATTTTTTATGTATAAAATCACACAGATAAAGCCAAAATTATTCTCTGAATGTACAACAACTACAGTTCAAAAGCAGAAATAGATACATTAGCATGCACTGAAACTAGACCAGTTTTTCAAAACAGCAGTACTCTGTTCTGATGTCAGCAAAGTTTATAAGGCTGAATACAGCAGCTTGCTACCACAGCTATGAAGCCTACACTTTGAAGCTGGATACATCTTAGCAAACATTTAAAGAGATTATGTTTATGCATGTCTTCATAAATGTAGGTAGTCATGCCTTCACACATGCTCCCAAAATGGGGCCGGTAGGTCAAGGGAAGTGATCATTCCCTCTGCTCCGCTCTGGTGAGACCAAACCTGGAGCACTGTATCCAGCTCTGGGGTCCTCAGCGCAAGAAAGACACGGAGCAGATCCAGAGGAGGGCCACAAAAATGATCAGAGGGATGGAGCACCTCTCCGATGAGGAAAGGCTGGCAGCTGGGGTTGTTCAGCCTGCGGAAGAGAAAGCTCTGGGGATGCCTTATTACAGCCTTTCCATATATATAAAGGGGTCTTATAAGAAAGGCTGAGAAAGTCTTGTTACCAAGGCCTCTACTGATTGGACAAAGGGCAATGGTTTTAAACGGAAAGAGGACAAACACTGGACATCCAAGCAGATTGGACATAAGGAAGAAATTGTTTATGATGAGGGAGGTGAGACACTGGAACACCTGCCCAGAGAAGTAGCTGATGCCCCATCATTGGAAGTGTTCAAAGTCAGATTGGACGGGCAACCTAATCTTGTGAAAGATGTCTCTGCCCAGAACAGAAGATTGGATGAGATGATCTTAAAGGTGCCTTCCAATCCAAACCATTCTGTCCTGTGATTCTATGACTGAAGAATGTTCAGATCATGTACTCACAGAATGATTGAGTTTGGAAGATACCATTGGAGGTCATCTGGTCCAACCCTCTTGGTCAAGCAAGGACACCTACAGCTACTCTCCTAGACCAGGCTTTTGAATATCCCCAAGGATGGAGACTCTACAACATGTCTGGGCAACCTATGACAGTGCTCAGTCACACTCACAGTATAAAAAGTGTTTCCTGATGTTCAGAGGGAACCTCCTGAGCTTCAGTTTGTGCCCATTGCTCTTGTCCGGTCACTGGGCACCACTAAAAAGAGCCTGGCTCTGTCCTCTTTGCACCCTCCCTTCAGGTATTTATATACACTAATTAGATCTTCCCTCAGCCTTCTCTTTTGTAGGCTAAACAGTCTCAGGTGTCTCAGCCTTCCTTCATAGGAGAGATGCTCCAGTCCCTTCAGCATCTTCATGGCCCTTCACAGGATTCTCTCTCCAGTATGTCCTTGTCTCTCTTGTACTGAGGATCCCCAGAACCGGACACATTACTACACCTGTAGCCTCAACCAGTGTTAAGGAGAGGGAAAGGATCATCTCCCTTGACCTGCTGACAATACTTTGCCCAATGCAAACCAGGATACCATTATCTGTCTTTGCTGCAAGAGCACATTGCTGGCTCAGGTACAACTTGGTGACCACCAGGATTCCCAGGACCTTTTCTGCAAAGCTGCTTTCCAGCTGGGTGGCCCCCAGCATACATTTGTGTATGGGGTTGTTCCTCCCCATGTGCAGGACTTTGCACTTCCCCTTGTTGAACTTCATGAAGTTCCTGACAGCCCATTTCTCCAGCCTGTTAAGGTCCCTCTGGATGGCAGCATGACCCTCTGGAACACTCCTATGAGTTTTGTGTCATAAGCAAACTTGATGAGGGTACATTCTGTCCCACCAACCAGAAAATTAATGAAAATATTAAACAGGCCTGGACCCAGTATTGACCTCAGGGGCAGACTGCTAGTCACTGGCTTCCAACTGGACTTTGCGCTGCTGATCACCACCCTGTGGGCCTGGCCATTCATCTAGTTTTCAGTCCACCTCGCTGTCTGCTCATCCAGCCTGTACATTGAACACCTTGTCTGTAAGGATCTTACACAAGACCACATCAAAGGCCTTACTATAGTCAAATTGGCCAAGCAAGTCTTTCCCTTGATGAAGCCATGCTGACTACTACTGATTATTTTCTTGATCTTAATTTGCCTGGAAATGGTTTTATGGATTAGCTGCTCCATCAGTTCCCAGGGATTGAGGTGGGGCTGACCCATCAGGGCCCACTGACTTAAGTCATGTCCAGTTTGCTTACACATTCCCTGACCTGATCCTCATCAAACAAAGCTGCATCTTCCTTGCTCCAGCCTTTCCACCTGGTCTCTGGGACCTGGCATTCCTGAAGGCTGATCTTGCTAGTAAAGTCTGAGGCAAAGAAGGCATTCAGTACTTCAGCGTTTTCCATGTCCAATGCAATCAGGTCCCCCATCTCTTTGAGCAATGATTTTCCCCAGTCTTCCTTTTGTCTCCCTATTTATAGAACCCCTGCTTGTTGTACTTGATGTCCTTGCCCAGATTCAATTCTGTTTGGGCTTTAGCTTTCCTAACTTCATCCCTGGATGCTCAGACAATATTTCTGTATTCCTTCCAGTATACCAGTCCTTCCTTCCACACTCTGTAGGCTTCCTTTTTGCGTTTGAGTATTTCTAGGAGCTCCTTGTTCATCCACATAAGCCTCCTGGCATTTTTGCCTTAGTTCCAATTCGTTGCTCTTGAGCTTGGAGGAGGCAATCCTTGAATATTAATCAGCTTTCTTGGGTCCCGATCCCTTCCAAGGCCTTATCCCACGGGACTCTTCCAAGCAGATCTTTGAAGAAGCCAAAGTCTGGTCTCCTGAAATAGTTACAAAAATTTTCCCACCAACACAAAAACAAAAATAGAAAAAAGAACCAGAATCCCTTTTTTCAAGATGCTGTACACCAAAAGGACCAGAAAGAACAACAAGTAAAAGGACAGAAACAAGATGGATTGTGATGCACATGTTTCCATCAGACAGTTTGTGGAAACTAAAGCCTTCATGCAGCAAAGAACATAAATCTGCTCTTAACCTGAACACAAGTTATTCTAACACCAACAGTTAAGCGCACTCATCTATGCACTGATGAACCAACAGAATTGGAAAAAAAACATAGATCTACTCTAAGAGCAGCAGGAGAAACAAATTCTTGGTTGGATCAGTCATTTGAGTGCATGTCCTTTCTGTTCTTAAAGAGATGAGCACAGCTCACTAAGATGATTCCATAAAAATACCAATGCTGAGTCACTTCCAAGGACAATTCAGAATCACCTTCCAAATTTTCCTTAAGCATCTGTTAGCAGGAAAGACAAAAAGATGGAGGACAGGGTGATTAGGCTACAAACTTGGGTGTTGCAGTCACGCAAGATACATCACTGTCTTTTTCATTTTAAGCATGAAGCTAATTTTGAATCTGGTACAATGCAAAGACAAGTCAGTAACACAGATTTGGATCACACTGGGAAGTTTAGGAACTGAAACTAAAGTATTGAACTTGCATGTTATTCTTGTACCTTAAGATCCAAACTAATGCAAATTATACTTATGCTTTCACCTCAAGCTTTAATGTGAATTTCAGAAACTTTTTAATATGCCTTTTTTTTTCTATGAGCTGTAATGCTAAAAATTCCTATTCCTGCATTACCTAAGAAACTCTGGGGATGATAAATGTAAAGACATATCCGCTCTTTTCCACTTGTAAGCTTATTTAGGAGCAATTTAAAAATTTTAGTTCATACAATTTAATTTCAATATTTTATGAATGTTTATTTTGTCTTATCTTCCTAGCAGTTTACAATGCAATCATTATTTGAGTTTATATTACCACTTTTATCTGCTGTTACTGTAGATTTTAGCCAAAACTAAGATTTGCTAGCATAAGAATAGCTAACTATGAGCACTATGTCAGGTCCAACCCCTTCAAAAAGACAGACGCATAAATATAAGAAATAAAACTTTAGAACAGCCATAAATAACATATGCTAGTGGGAATACTTTAGTATTACCCTTAATGCTGTATGAGGATTTATTATTTCCATTTACAGATCTAGCCAGCAGTAATGTTAAAACAATATTTTATGTGCTACTTTCAATTTATCCCCCCTTTCTTCTTCATATAAAATGTGACAGAGGTAGCTGATTGCAATAACAGATTAGAAGCAGCTCGGCCGCTTTGTTTCAGTTATGCTGCTGCTTTCCACTGAACTAGAAAAAGCAGTCCCGCTTTTAAATTGTATCTGTTACTTGAGACAACAGTGCCATAAATGTCCAGATGTGTGGGTTTCCTACTTCATAATTTTAATGTGTACAAATGTTTTTATTTTTCTACTGGAAACTATTACCACTTGAATTAAAAAGTATGTTTAGCAAAACATAACAGTATTGTTTAGCAAAACATAACAGTATTGTTTAGCAACTTCGACTTCATATGAACGAACAAGATGTGAATGATCTTTCATTGTACAAGGTGAAAGAGCAAATTTTACAGGCTTCCTTTGAACAACAGGGTAACAAAGTATGAATGCTAAACGAACACTCTCCTCCTCCACTGTCCATCTTAGCATACCGTTAATCTAAATTACACAAACGTCCAGCTGTGATTTTTTTCTGCTTTTAATCCAGTGTACCTGGCTGGAAGTGTGATTTCAAACCATGAGAAATTTGCATTATATCTGTAGCATTTCACATGTTCCCAGATTACATCCTCAGTTCCCTCACATTTGTTTCTCTTCAAACCCAATCCTGATCTGACATGCCAATGAGAGCTTTGACTTTGTCTTTAGCGGTGGCTTAACTCTGCTGTGCAGAAATGGCCTCGAGGAAGAGTTAAATACCACTGTTTCTGCCCATTTATAAGCCATCCACCAGCGTACCTTCAGGGCAACCCTAAAGTATTTTAATCTGTATACTGAAGAAAAGAAACCATGCTCAATGGTGCAAACTCCAAATATTCTGTCTGCCCAGCACCAACACATCACCTGAAACATGAGGCAGACAAGACTAAAACAGTCTCTAACATCCCATCATAGAAGGAGACAACAGGAACTCACAGCAGGGACCACCTGAGCCCCACAAACTTTCACACTCTGCCAGAAAAGAAACTGTAGACAAATAGAATCAGACCTTTAAAGACCAGGACTGTTTGACATGTATAAGTTAAGAGTTTACAAAAGCAAAGACTGGAGAAAACAAAGAAAAAAAAAAAGAAAAAGGAAAAAAATTCAGACAAATATTACAAGATTTATCATTCAAACTATTCATGAAAATAAAGCCACAAGGATTTTCAATGAAACTGATAAATTGGTGTCTCTAAACAGTCTTACTAGGCTTCATTTCAGCAAGTATATGTGCAAGCTTGCTTTACTTTGGTAAACCAGAAATGCCCTTGGGCCTAAACAGTTAAGATAGAAACATCTGTGTTCTGTGCCCTCTTATGCCTTGAAAAAAGACAAGTTGTGCAGCATCTCTTATAAGAAAAAATGCATGTAGAGAGGCAATGAAGAATCAATCTTCATCTATCTACAGTGTGCCCCAGGGAAAAAAATTAATAACCTTCACAAGCAAGTAAAAACTGGCCTTTCACTGGAGCAATGGCAAAAAAAAAAAATTTAAAAATTCCTTCATTTGCATCTCTATCCATAATTATGGTAGGAGATACAACCCTTCTTTTGAAATGCCAGAGATCAGCTGTGAAAAATGAACTACCCATTTAATCGGCTATGAAAATACCTGTACACCTATTACCAGTTTTGCAAGTCTTTTCTCCCCTGCCCAATCTTCAATTCACTTTTGAGTGAAACCGCTACCTCTCAGAAGTGGCCTCTCCTGACGACCTCAGTGATTCCTTCAAAATGACAAAAAAGCATAAAAATAAGCCCTTCAAATAACAGTACCCACTGACGTGAAAAAGAGCATTTGAGTAGACAAATCAATAGCTGCTGCCATGATCATGATGAATTTGAAGAGACAGGTTCCCAACATTTTCCTTAACCTTTCAAAAATCTCAACAGCATGAAATTATACGTGATGGTAAAATATAATTTATACTGCACCTGACATACATTTCCTGACTGCATGCTCACTAAGATACAAATTAATATAGGGACTTATCTATGGCAGCGCTGTGTGTCCCCAGGCCCAACTCTAAAGTGTGGAATTAAGGTGCAGAATGGAATCAACAAATTCAAGCTATGCTTTCCATTTCCTAAATACCAAAGCACGCACCTAGGAATTAATTTCAGAAAAGCCTGTGTATTTAGTGGGGAGAGATACCAAACCCAGCAGATAGGAAATGCAAAAAAAAAAAAAAAATTTCCAAAAGTCTTTCTCTTGAATAAACACAAACTTGTAGCAGATGCATGGATGGGCAAACCACAGTCCCACCTCTCCTGGGCTCTGGTATTTAGTTAACCTTTTGCATATCAATAACTGACACACATTTCTCCTTGAAAATATGGCAGAAAAATGAAAAGATGTTTTATACAACAGCTTGCACCAGAAGTCTTTCACTAGAGCAAATTTAAGCCGTTACACACTTTGAAACGACTCTTAGCACAGGCTAGAGTGAAGACTGAAACCTGGCCAACAAAACTGAACCACTCTGTAGAAATGAACAGGAGCTATATGGACTCAGCGGCAGTGAATAAGCAAGGTCATAAAGCCCAATTACAAGGTCCACCTCTGGGAAATAAGACTGTTCCTTCAAGGACAATCTATGCAAATATATTTTTAGTGTCTTCACTTCCACTTGCTCATCCAATATATGGCAAGTTTGAAGATTGTCCACTAGAGAAGCCATGGATAGAGGAGGATCATTATGAAATGAAACCACTCATAAAATGCAACAGAATCCCTGAAATATTCTGGTTCCTTGGCTTCCAATCAGGGAAGATAGGAAGGATAAACAAACAATTGAAATGTGCACATTTTGTTCCTTTTATAAAGAACCAAATTCCAGATAGCACAATGTTACATATTTAAGAGTGACAAAAAGGGTTCCTGAAGCAAAAGTATAAGAACTGGATGAGCAGCTAATAGCTTGTTCAAAACTTTTGGTCTTTCTTGTTAGTATTCTCTGTAATTTTCCTACTTCTATTATACCTTTTTGAGATGGAAGGACAGCAATACTATGGAACATTCAAAATGGTCATGGCATAATTTATACAGTATTATAATATCTTCAGTGCTACTCACTGTTCTTTTTAAAACACCTTAAGTTACAGCTTATAGCTTTGATTCCCCCAGAGAAGTTAGCTGATATTTTCACCTTTGTCAGTGTTTCAATGTTGAGTATGCAGGTGTCAGTGCCCTGAAGACATGAATAGGCCTTAACAGCCTTGAGGTGCCTCACTTGGGGTCTCTTAACATCATCTTCTGCCCACAGGCCCAGAAGTCCCATTACAAGTACATACAACTCTTTTTATAAAAAAAAATTAACTGAGCAACAGTATTTTGAAAAGGTAGTAAAAGAGAAGAACACATTTTCAGACATACATTTGGAGTTCTTCTGTTACTGTAACTAGCCACTGTGATCCCTCACAGCTAAATCAAATGTACAACCTCCTTAGCAGAAGCCATTTCTATATCACAGATGTTTAAACTGTAGGAAAAGTAAGTGTTGGTTACTTGTTAACCCAAAGTAATTAAGTTAAAGAGGTGACTGAATGCAAGAAATAGTTATAAAACTGATCAGCCTAACAATTTATTCTGGTGACTTAACTGCAGTTTGTAAATATAAACCAAAATTAAATTATCATGGGTAACAGCTTGACTAACACTGCAGTCTAATTTGAAACATCTGGACTTAACACCAGAAAATGGATATCACAATAATTCTTAGAAAGTCTTATTCATGTTTTCTTTTGGATTTACACTAATGCTGCCATCACCGGTAATGTACTAACTCCTGTCACAATGATATGGTGGGTCGTCCTGTAGATGAATGGCTACAAACAGAACTTATTGTCCTAAACTTTGTATTGATATTCCCTAAACAGTTCATGCAAAGTCACCATCAACCTTGGTTTCTATTACAGACTGTTTTCATTAAAGTTTACACTGAAATATTTAAAGCCACAACTGTACATGCACCTAAACACAGAAAAAACATTATGATCAGAGTAATTACAAAAGAAATTAAGTAAAATCAGAAACCACCACCTAAATGGTGAGAAACAACAGTACTTGTTCTCTGCCTGTCATCATTAGTAGGTTCGTAGAAAGACAGTCATCAAAATCCAAAGTCATTACCAGTGAAACAGTAAGAGATCAGTAGTTTTGAAAATACAGACTATGTATTGCTTGGATCAAACTTTCATCTCAAGTATGGAACACCTTCTCCCTTTTTACAGCAGTATCCTCTCAAATACATAGAAAAAATACTAGATAAACACAAGCTGTAAAAACAAATGAGCCACAGGAATCCTTGTGTCTCCACTGCACTTGTGAGTTATGACTGCCTTCTTGTGGTTTCACAGACTTCACTCTTACCACTTCTAAGACTGATCTCAGCTGATGTCTTATTCTACTTAGCAGAAGTTTCTATCAATCTGTAAAAGAATCCAGATGAAATAAATTTCACTTCATTAAGCAATAGGACGAATTAAATACACTGACACTAACTTGAAGATATCAAAATTAAATGTGGACTCTTACACTAAAGCATGTACTTTGGGCCAAATCCTGCATACATTTCTTGGGGTTAAGTAATCCAGTTGAAGTGAACAGAAACTAATCCAATAGCATTAATACGAGAAGCAAAACATGGATTGTTGACTATTTGTTTGTAGGCCTTATTTCAAAACCCCCACACTTCCAAAAATCTAATGTGCCTATTTTGTCATGTCATAAAGTACATTTGCTATAAAAGTCAAATAATGAGACAAATGAAACTATACACCAGCTCAAGGATGTGACAGAAATGTAGCCCAATGGGAAATTAACACTGAAAAGAACAAAATACGTTTTTAGAATGTAATGTTTACTTATACAAAATACAATATAAATGTAGGCATACATGACCTACTTTAGTGTACTTGAAAAAACATGACTAATTTACCAAAGAACAGTAATATTCCAGGTTTCAGAAATGCATGCATGCTGCTTTTAATGCTGATTTGCCTTTATAACTGAAAATTATAGTCCATATTACTATTCTGTATAATTATAAGATTATTGGTTAGTTGGGTGGTTCCCAAGAGCATGTGATGTGGTACATTTACCACAGGCTGGATTCACTTGCGCTCGCCTGCACTGCCTATCAGCTGATCATTCCAGAATCAGCTACAAACACCCCAGGGTATCTCCACACTAGGAAGTTGTGTGAACCACAGGAACACATCTGTTGAGCAAAACAACTGGTGTTGATGGACTTGATGTCTGCACTATACATATGCCAACTTCCCCTTTCCCTTCAACTAGTTCTAGTGTGGTCCAATGGACACACACACACAATGCTCATTAGTCACTTAAGCACATTAGGTCCCCCTGGATCATCTCTTCCAGTTATGTTCATCCAGAAGAAATCCACTGCATGAACTCTCAGACTGGTCCATGATGTGAAATAAAAGATGATCACGATGCTCAGGAGACTCACTTCAAAAGCTAATTCTGATCCACATTAAAACACTAATGTGTAAATGTACCTCAGACACTTCTAACATCTCCCACAAACACACAAGAGTAGTATTTCATTGCTTCCTGCTAGACTAGATTTTCCTCAGAAGCTACACTGTTTCAAGACCATTCAGGGCAGTTCCTTTCTGGACTTGCAAAATGCTTAGGGTTCTGGTGTCTCATGTCCTTAAGAAACAAAACATTAAAAAAAAAAAACTCACACAAATTTTTAGATCTAAAATGTCCATTATAAATAGCCTAACTATAAACTATATGAACACGGGATACTCCATGCAGGTTGCATTGCCATGGAGTCATTTTGTATTACAAAACTGTTAAATGCATCGTACTAGATACCGGCCATGGGATGTTTCACTTTATTTTCTCCTATGCTGTTCCAATATGCATGGGAGGGACATCATTATATCCTACACTTGTGTCTTTGGCAAGAGTATGTATACGCACCTGCTCTTAAAACTTAACAGCTCTTCAGTACTCATGTTATTGACTAAATATCAGGCACCATCAAATTTTATGCTCACACTCTTGTAGTTAATATACCAATTATTTCCAATATAATTGCATGAAATTCACATGATAAATTTCAGGAATGCACTTCCTTTCTTTTTGGCATGTGTTATTAGTTTACAAGATACTAAATATTTCAAGCAGTAGGAGCAGCCATATCCACCACAAGCTGACGAATACTTACATTTTCATTTCCCTTTAAAAGAAAAACAAACAAATTAATAAATTCCATGCAGTACCTTTCTCAACAGAAAATATTTGTGACAAATATCCCTATCTTATTCCAATTGTCTTGATACATTACTATAAAATTTCTCCTCTTTGATCTGTGAAAGGCAACAAGCTCAATAAACATCATTGCTAATATAAATACTTCGTTTCACTATCCCACCTTCTTTTAATATTGTAAAAGCATGTAGAAAAGTGTAAACCCAGCAGTAAAAACCAGCACAAATAATGATCCTACAGATGAAATATGCAGTCGAAAATTTGACT
>KZ505692.1:1136966-1161097 GCA_002844005.1 Limosa lapponica baueri
CCTAAAAGATAGTATTACATGGCCATTAGAAATAAAACAAGGAGAAAATACTGCAGTTTCTCTGTTGCTCTATAAGACAGGATACAAAGAATGGTACTTAATTTTTAAAAATAAAAGAAAATAATGTTATATGTTTATTAGAAATGACATCAAGTCTTCTTTTTACTTCAGTCCTCTTAGCCCAGGGCATTCCTGACAAAATAATGAAATTGAATTCAACCTGTGTGTTTTAACAGCAGTAAGTCCCTTCGTGAACATTATGGCTTTTGAGAGCTCTTTAATTATGGAGTTTGCCCACCTTCCTTGGCATCTTATCATCACAAGGACGAGATTGTTCACCCTCTTAAAATAAAATTTCACGACTTTGAGGAAGCAAGGTCATTTCCTAGGGACAAACAACATTATGATAAAGTGAGTTTAGAAGACTTTAACCACCTTAAAAGCCCATTGATTTTACAAAATCTTATTTTCTCAGAATTGAGTAAATTACCCCAAATAACCTAATTCACCCAGTTATTTAAAAATAAACCTAATCAATATGAAAGTGAGTGGTAGGTTCAGACTATAAAAGAAAAAGTTTGGTTCTCTTCTTCCAACTGAGGAAAGATTTTTATTTTAAAGTAAAGTAATCAAATTGGAGTGGTATATTTAGTATATATGCAGCCATACCATTTTATTCTATATTGCCTAATTCTTCCCGTCCCCCAAAACTTTTTGGAAATGGGCAGATGAAAAGTCTTTGCAACTGCTAAATAATGGTATCATTTTGTCACTGTTGAAGAAAGTCTTCAAGAGTCCAATTTAGAGTATTTGGAATATGCTTTCATTTTGAGGTAAAAGAAACTGTAGGGAGACTGTCCTAAATACATAGAAAGTTGGGCTGTAATGGTCCATATGATCCGTAGTTGCCATGAGAAACATCTACCAGTGTAGCCCAAAACTGTCTGTGAGGCTAGAGTTTTGAATTAGACACTTACATCTCTACTTTGCCAAATACTGGAATGGTGTTTTCATGCTAATTTGCTGCACCAAACCAGAGATATTTAATTTGTTGTACTCTGCATGTTGCTTCCTGCTTAACCCAGGGGGATTCAGTCCTGATGTGACAAAGGTATACATTGCTGTGACTGAATCTGAGAAGTGAACCAGTCTCTTGGAACACAATATTTCTGGCATTCTTGTGATATGTTTGTGTAAAGATTTGGGTGAAGGAGTCAGCACGTTCAAAATTGGGGTATATATATTTCCCATAGAAGAAGACAGCTTCATCTTAATGTTTTTTGTGCACCGTATGAGGGAGAAATCCTGTGAAAAATCTAGGTGAGATTTGATCACATAACTAAATACCTTAACATGATATATATGTGAAATGGGCACAATTAATTGTTAGGATAATTTAGATTTTGCATTTTAATTCCTATTTTGGAGTGCTTGAACTTGTGATTTTAATACCACTGGTTTTAGATAGGGCTTTGTGGCATACAGTACATTAATAACTAAAATTCCTTTGCTTAGTAGTTGTCCTGTATCTTCAATAACTACTTTTTAATAGAAATTATGACATGGATGTAATATGAAGTAAATGGCAACATAAGAGCCACATTACAAGAGAGCCTTCTGCAGAAAACAACCTTGAATCTAATGATCCCTAGCTGATCCAGTTTAAATGAAACAGTAGGATAAACAAAAGTGTGTCTCTAAGTAAGGATTTTGATTCTGAAAGGGCAATTTCTTTGAGAAATTATGAGAACCAATTAGAGACAATGACTGGATTGAGAGTTTAAGGACTTTAATATAGAAGAGCCATGCACATTAATTCAAAAGAGCAAACTCTATCTGGAATTTGCAGGCTAAGCAAAGAAGAAAAGGTTGCAAACAACATCCCTGGACTCTTAGAGTAAAACTGCCTTCAAAATTGTATTGGATATAAAAAGAGAAATTGGTAAAAATAAAAAAAGAAGGATTGATTTTATTTGGTGATAGAAAGAGTAGGGGTAGAATAATGAGGTAAAGATAAAGCTTGCAAAAGATATTTAAATATGTTAAACAGTACATTTAACCAGAATTATAAAAAAAAAAGAGTAAATCTCATTATATAAAGGTGGAAGTAGTAATGAAATGCAAGATTTTGTTAGTGTAGCTCTAAAAGAACTTGCATGTTGTGCTTCTATTTTCAATGCAGCTGTCCCAGTCTTCCTGCAGACCAGCCATGTGGCCTGTGCAGTTACGTGCTGCAGGGCTTCCTCTTGCCACGTAATCTGACATGTTTAAAACATAATAGAGCTAGGAATTCCTGTGCAGAAAACTTTGGAAAACTAAATAATGTTATTATCGTCAAGTCTGTTTAAACTTTCTGTATCATAGGAAGAATCTGCAGGCCTCAGAGGCTATTTTAAAAAAAGGAAAATCCAGTGGAACAGAGTCAGAGAATTCACAGACTAAAATTCAGGCCTCTCTTCTAATTTTCTGATGTGAACTTAGGCAAGTCTCATAACTGTCCTATGCTTCATTTCCACATCTTCAAAAAGAAGCCATCAGCTCTTCCTATTCCACAGAAGCTGTGTGAGGGAAAAGTATGTGAAAGACTATGAAGTGATCATATGCAACGTGAAAATTTTTCAAAGGAAGAGTGATATTCATTTACTTATCTGTTTAATACATCTGTCCACTTTTCAGTTGCTCACTTCTTGTTTTCTTCATAGTCACTGGAAATAAGTACTTCTAGGGCACAAATCATCTCATCCTAAAAGAGACATCAAAAATAAGCCAGCTGAGCAATGTACTAAATGCCTGTTCCTCTCCACTGACTCCAAAGGAAGTCTCAGGTGCAAATGTCTGTAACTGCAGATACTTGGTGAGATTGCTCACGCTTAAAGTGTGCCGAGTTCCTTATAATGACCATAGAGATGAAGTGTGGGGCAGTTAGTCAGGCAAAGATATACCATCTCCTCAGTGTCATTTAAGTGCCCAATACTAAAGCAAATAGCTCTACAAAAATAATATCCTGTAGAGAATATAGAAGATAGACATTTATACATGTTTCAGTGTCTTGCTTGCTTATAATGCTGAGGAAGGAAATGTGGCTTTCCATGCACACCTTAAAAATTCAAATCCAATGTTACCTGTAGTCTTGAGAAAATCTATTTAATACCTGATGATTATTTGTTTATCAGAAGTTGTGTATGTCATTTTCAGCCAGGAGCTCTACTCCATTTATGCATACCTACTTACTTTCAGAAAAATACTGACATCTCTTGAAATGTCTTTTTGAAGACATTCTGCAAATTCCCCTATTGAAGTCATGAGGGTACTTGTAGACTAAACCACTGCTTATCACAGAATCAGAGATAAATAGGCTGAAAGAGACTTCAGGAAGTCATCTACTCCATGCTTTTGCCCACAGGCAAAATCAACTGTACCTGTCGACTCTGATAGATGTTTACCTAACCTGTCCTTAGAGATTTTCAATGACTGAAACTCCAAAAGCTCCTCAGACAATCTATTCTAGTGTGTCATGATCCATGTCATTAGAAAATTCTGCTTAATATCTATCTTAAATCTTCCTGTCTGTAATTCAAGGCCATTAATTCTTTTTTCATTCTCTCTAGGCACAGAGAATTGATTATTTCTTTCTTCATTCCAGAAGCACTTTACATACCTGCAGATTATAATTACATCCTCTTTTTTTCTGATTTTCCTGAAGCATTCCTATTAGTACACTTGATTTTTTTAACAACCAGTTATTTTCATTGTTTTTTTTCAGTTGGACCAAATGATAATTCTACCTTGGAAAAACAGATCTTTTCCAACTTCCTTAAGCTTTGAAGAACACCTTAGTAAGACTGAATACACCCATTTTTGTTACATAAACTTCAATTATATAGGGCATACATGAGAAAATGAAAACTTTCATCATATGTTAAAGAGGAAGGAGTGTGTGATCACAACAGTGCAAGTGATGTCCATTACCTGTCATGCAGACTAGATGACAAATGCAGAAGTCTGATAATTCTTTATTTTATCCTAGCATCTGAATGATGTAAGTACTCAAGGGGAAGAGTAGTGAGGCAGAATGTACCGAAAAAAGTTGTAATATAGCTATTTATTTAGAAGCATTAGGAGTATGTACCCATATAAAAAGTTCTAAAATGTCCAAAAAATAATATTTTCTTGTGGCAGAAGTAGATAAATGTTACACATTTTTAAGGGAGTTCTATACTACTCTGCATATACTTTGACAAGGACTAGAGTCACAAAAAGTCTTAGTTACTCAACTTCCAACTTTGGCAACTAGAACATTTTGATCTTTTTAGACATTAAACATTTTTAGATATCACTAACACTCTACAGATTTACCTTCTTCACAGCAGAATTGCACAAAATTTCCTTTTCTCTAATGTTTCCAAAGTTTGGGTGCCTTAATTCTAGGAAGTTTCTTAAAACAGCAGTTTTTAAATTTATCTAATTTGAAAGGTGCTTAGGCCAGCATACCTATATCTTAAATGTATGTTGGATATTCAAGACAATCACTTAATGTCTGCTGCTGAATTTTCTCTATAATTGAATTAAATCTTCATGTAGCCAAAGAAGAAATCACGGAGGTTCAAATGCTATAGTTAAGTGATGAGGGCATTTCTTTAGGTTTTAGGAGAGTCAGATGAAACTTCCTGCTGCAATTACCAATTCATCATTTATAGAAAATACCACAGATCCAGGAGAAAACAAAGAAAACATCCATGAGATTAGTGAATGGAGTGGTCTTTCAGGATTTAAACAGTCTGGATTCAAGTCTTTGCTTCAAACATGGCAGAACACTAGTTTTAAAACAAGTTTCTTACCTTCAAACACCACTGTGAGGCTGAGTTGCAACAACTAAGTTTTAGGTACCTCATACATGAAGTCCAGGTACAGTTAGCTACCACAATATGAAATTTAGAGCTGCCAGCGTACTGTAGGTAGATACCTGAGCTCACCAGTAACCAATGCTGAGCACATGTCAGGGATTTTGATGACTAACATCAAAACCCACTTTCCTTCTTCCCTCTAGAAAGCTTTGTATCATATAGTTTAGGATGGGCAGAAATCACCCTTTTTCCTTTGGAAGGGTCTTCTGTGCAAAAGCATCCATGATTTTGAGGCTCAAGAAATAACAAGGTCACCAACTCTCTGAATTGGGCATTCAAGAGAAAAGAGTCTTTGATTCAGAACCATATACATATATACCTTTCCTATGAAATATTTCTATCTCAAACTCCATACTTCAAAAAATTACAAAATAGTATTCAACAACTAGACTTTCTGATTTCCCTATGTAGAACACAAAAATGTGAAACAACCATCTAAAAACTCTAAAAAGATCTTCAGTGATTTCACCTGCAAGAGGCTAAACAAAAATGCTACTTACTTTTACTTGACAAATATCAGTCCTTACTAAAAACTGTATTAATAATCCAGCCCACGCTCCTTATGGTTCCATTTCTGATGTATTGTGTTAATTCAAATGTGTCAATTAACAGAGATGTTATTCCATCCTAGTAAGAAACTGAAAATGTTCAAAACAACAGGTCTTTTATATTTTTACTTTATTGCTTTAATTATTATAGCAAGAAATGACAAAATAAAAGCCAGAAAGAAATTTGTTTATAATGATAATGGTATCTTTTTTTAAAAAAAAAAGCAGTCAGCCTTCATTCACATCTTTCAATATGACTTCAGAGTCTAAAATGATGCTTTAAATATGTTCATTTTAAGCATTTTATCTTAGAAGTTTATTGAGATTCCATACAACAGATCGAGAATTGGCCTACACCATTTGCTGCATGATTCATACTTCATAGTTAACGTGGTTGGCTTTTATGAATTAATAAGTGCATTCATGGGTTCCTGGCTCTCCTTACTTCAGTGTGATAGTACTGAGAAAGGTGACAGATTTACAGTGAAAAAAAATCGGAACAAAATTTTTTCTTGTAAACTACTTATGGCAAGCTGATATATATGAAGAGCTAGGAACTGCAATTTACAAGTGGTACCAATTAAAATAAAAAGTACAGCAAAAGAGGCAGTAGAATAACCTATTTTCTCAAGAAACAGATTATGAACAAGATTTGTGATATAGTTTCTGTCTAAGTGCCAGTATCAGTCAATTGGAATGTGTTCCAAAAACTCAAAGAAGGGCCAGGCTGCTCTGTTAATATTCTGGTGGTGATACAGTCACCACTTCATAGAACAGTTAGGGTCCAAAGGGACCTTTAAAGATTATCTAGTCCAAACGACCCCTGCCATGAACAGGGGCACCTTCCCCTAGACCAGGTTACTCAAAGCCCCATCCAGTCTGGCGCTGAACACTTCCAATGATGGAGCACCCACAAATTCTCTGGGAAACTTGTTCCAGTGTCTCCTCATCCTCATTGTAAAAAATGTCTTCCTTATGTCCAGTCTAAACTGACTCTCAGTTTAAAACTTCTACACCTTATCCTGTCACTACAATCACTGGTAAAAAGTCTCTCTCCATCTTTCTTATAAGCCCTTTTTATATGTTGAAAGGCCGCAATAAAGTCTCCCCAGAGTCTTCTCTTCTCCAGGCTGAACTACCCCAACTGTTTTAACCTTTCTTCAGAGGAAAGGTATTCCATCCCTCTGATCGTTTTTGTGGCCCTCCTCTGGATCCAGTCTAAGAGGTCTGTGACTTACTTATGTTGGGGACCCCAGAGCTGGACGCAGTAACTCCAGATGGGGTCTCATGAGAGTGAAGTAGAGGGACAGAATCACCTCCCTCAACCTGCTGCTGGTCACACTTGCTTTTATGCAGCCCAGGATAATTTAATTTATTGCCAATCAAATCAGAGTAGGGTAATGACAAAATAAAATCAAATCTTAAAACACCTTCCTCCCACCCCTACCTTCTTCCTGAGCTCAACTTCACGCCTGCATTCTCTACATCCTCCTCCTGAGAGGTGCAGGGGAATGGGGAATGGGGGTTGTGGTCTCTGCTGCTCCTTCCTCCTCAGCAGGAGGACTCCTCACACCCTTCCCCTGCTCCAGTGTGGGGTCCCTCCCATGGGAGACAGCCCTCCATGAACTTCTCCAGTGCGAGTCCTTCTCACAGGCTGCAGTTCTTCACAAACTGGTCCAGAGTGGGCCCTTTCTGCAGGGTGCAGTCCTTCAGGAACAGACTGTTCCAGCATGGGTCCCCCACAGGGCCACAAGTCCTGCCAGCAAACCTGTTCCAGCATGAACCCCTCCCTCCACAGGCTCCCGGGTGCTGCAAGGAGTCTGCTTTTGTGTGGGCTTTCCTTGGGTTAACAGCCTCCTTTGGGGCATCCACCTTCTCCGGTGTGGGGTACTCCACAGGCTGCAAGTGAATATCTGTTCCGCCACGGACCTCCATGGGCTTCAGGACGACAGCCTGCCTCACCATTGTCTTCACCATGGGCTGCAGAGGAATCTCTGCTCCAGTGCCTGGGGTACCTCCTCCCTCTCCTTCTTCACTGATCTTGGTGTCTGCAGAGTTGCTTCTCTCACATATTCTCACTCCTCTCTTCTAACTGCAGCTGGTGTTGCACAGGTTTTTTTCCCCTTCTTAAATATGTTAACACAGAGGCAGTATCACCATTGCTGATGGGCTTGGCCTAGGCTGGTGGCAGGATCATCTTGGAGCCAGCTGCCACTGACTTTGTTGGACATGGGAGAAGATTCTGCCACCTTCTCACAGAAGCTACCTCTGCATCCCCCCCGCTACCAAAACCTTGCCACCCAAACCCAATATGCAGATCTTGTCCACTATTTCCTCCACCGGTATCCCCAAGTCCTTCTCTGCAAGGCTTCTCTCAATCACCCAGCCTATATTGATGCTGATGATTGCTCTGACCCAAGTGTAGGTCCTTGCACTTGGCCTTGTTGAACTTCATGAGGTTTCCATTGGCCCACTTCCCAAACCTGTCAGGGTCCCTCTGGGTGGCATCCCTTCCCTCAAGCGTATCAGCTGAACCACTCAGCTTGGTGTTATCCACGATTTAATGAAAACATACTTTGTAAAGTATTGACTGAACATGTTATAGCTTTTTTTTTTTTTTCCATTAGACTGCAGGTATAGGCTGAGAGGTTCTGCATACTGAAGATGAAGGTTAGGCTTGAAATGAGTTCATATAAGGATTTGGTGTTGGTTTCAAGGCCTTTTTTGGTTTGCTGTAATACTATGTAACTTTAGCCTGCTTATCACAGGAGAAGAGCATCAAAGAGCATGATATTAAAGTGTGCCAAAGGTTAATTTGTATAACAAATAATAGTGAAATTCCTAATGAAAGCTTTATGGAAGGATTTTTCTTTTCATCACAGAAGAAAAAGCTTTGCTCTTTTGGAATCATTCCAAGCAATCAGAATTTTTACTCAGAGTATTCATTCTGCAACAAATTATGCCTTCATCCTATACTACTTCAGAAAGCTGTGTTTTACCTCAGGCATACATGTTATGGTTCTCTGCTATGTTCTGATCTAATGGCACTTTCACTGGCTCCACTGAGACTCCACTAACTTCACTCTATTTCAAGTCCATAAAGAAGATTTAGACCAGATCCTATAAATTCAAGTGTTGTACAAATGTAATGTTTGTCTGATGTCTACTATTCCAATGCTCTCAGTACAGTGCAACTTAGTAATATGATCTCAGCCAATGATTATGTTTTTATGCAGTTAGAGTCCCAGGCTGGGAGTTAGTAACCTTATGCTCTGTTCCCAGCTATGCCTCAGGTTTACTCTGCAACCATAATCAGATCTGATGTTCTCTCTGTGCTTTGGTTTGCTGTTTGCACAAGGACAATAATATTTCTTTACCCTGAAAAGCCCTTCTGAGAAATATCTGTAAAAACTATTAATCTGTTGATTACTTATCTTACTTATTACCTAGAGTGTCAAAGATCTGTCAAGGTGCAGACATCGATTACATTAAGACTCCATGACTTTGAAATGGGCTTCTGCAGTATTTAGGAATGCCGATGGATTTTGCTTTCAGAAGGACTCAGTATCTCCTGATGGAAACAATAGTATATATTATGGCTATCATGGCCACATCATGAGATTCAAACCAATGTAAAGCATTGGAATTAAAGTTTTGCTTTTTGTACTCCAAGTTTTCTGGTCTGATTATTCATATCCATCAGTGCTATCTGCACGTCAAGTGATATTTCCTCTCAAATGGAAAAGTTTTTGATGTGGCATGGTCCTTTATTCTTTTTTTATTGCCAACAACTAGCTTTCTAGCTTTATATACTTCAACATAAATTAATGATGTAAGAATTACCTAATATAGTTATGCTCTTGGTCTGTAAATTTTTTTGTGGGTACAGTCATAAATGGTCTCTTCATGTTTCTTTCAGAACACTCTATCATATGCTATTTCCAGCTATTTCATGCCATATTTTATATTCCTTTCCAGTCAGGTTAATAGATCTACTCATAATAAACCTTTAAACCTATGCATGGGGCCTATATTCTGATTTAATATTTTTTCTTTTGTCAATCTTTCCTCTAACATGCATAGTGCAAAGAAGATGCGTATCATAGTTAAATGCTCAGACACTCTTTCTGATCTAACTTTTGCATACATTTATAACGTTTTTCACTTTCTTTCTCTAGCATTACTACGTCTTCGCTTTTTTTTCTGTTGTTTACATAACTGTCTGTCCTGTTATTGAAATACCCATTTAAAGTCCGCCTTTGCAATGGCATTTAAGATTCTGCAAAGTTTCCCTGTGCTGCAAACACAGAATAACAGTATCTCTTCTGCTGCAACGCTTTGGAGTAAAGCCAGACTTTTGAATGGTGATCACTGGCATTTTATTTTACAGTTCAGGCAACTGCATTTCCTACAGTAGCACACTGGAGCCCAAAATTAACTTCTGAATATGCGTGGATGCTACCTAGTATGTTTTTTTCTTCATTACTTTTGATATTTTAGAGCTACAATGTGCACTCAATAATTTCATGAAATGAGATGGTTTGCATTGTTTGGTACATTTTGTCCTTTGTTCTAATAAGAAAGTATATTCAGATTCTCTGAGTTATTAAATGGAATTCATCTTGTGTGTACAGAGAAGGAGCACCTCTAATGCAGATGCTCTGCAACAAATCCTGCCTCTCTCGCAGTTAGTGACCTTTGGGAAGATGCTAGAACAGGAGCTGAGGTGCCAGAGGAACACTGTGTACATACAACACGTGTAGCAACAACCCTCTGTCTCTGAGGTTGTGGATGGAGCTGGCCTTGGAGGCTCCTGGAGTCTGCAGGAAGGCCTGGAAAATGTCTCACCTGGACAGCTGGGACTACTATGGTTGGGTACAATTTTCCCTGGTAAGACAGAAGAGACATGGGAGATTACTGAGGTAATGTCCCATAAAAAGTTTTTTGTCTTTGACGGCCTTATACTTAAATGCTTCCAGCTATGACATTTGGTCTTCAACTTATAATTCAGTCAGAGACAGAAGACCATGAACAACAAAGGATGAGATCCATCTTTTTAAAAAGATTTTTGTAATAGATAAGAAGTTAGGTAAAGCATGATTGTCATGCCCTTCATAGGATAAATGGGGCAAATTCTACACCACCAACTACCAGAAATGAAGTGCCATTCCTGCACTTGAAGGAAGTGAAGGAAGAATGCACATGGCAAGAGCTGGAAGTCTCTCATTTAATGGATCAGAGATACTCTGGACAAGGAAACTAAGATTCCTAGTAAGGGAGTAAACCCATCATATCTGAGGAAAATTATTGTCAAACTACTGCAATTGGTTGTTCTGAGTGATGAAAATCTAAGGTACCTAAGGGCTCACCAAATTTTATTCAAAGGTCAGGCTGAATTATTAAAAGAAATGCTGAATCTATTTGGTATCAAATCATCTGTACTAAGGGTCTGTGACTGTATCTCATACAATTACTATTAAAATCTGGCCTCAAAATTAAATGAAGTAATGTTCAAAGTCATGTGTGTAACTATTAGAAAAAGAAAAGACACAGCAATAATGAAGGAAAGAATAATCCATTATATGTTCTTCAATATGCAAGTCATATATTCTCCTTTGTTGTAAAGCGGCTTATGGGCTGCTATATTGTCTTCTGCATTTCATTAAGATACTTTTACAGCAGTCTCTGAAATCCACCTAGGGCTGGTCCTGACAGAGACTTCTGACCTTTTGATGGATATTGTTTTTCCTGTAAAGCAAGCTGATGGTTAACCTTATCCCCAGTGGACAAACGTCCATAGTGTGAAGCCTAGCAGTGCTCAGCAAATCTGGGCCAAATCCTCAGCTGGTGCAAATCACGATGGATTCTGCAAGTCAGTGTGCAACAGCTGAAATCTAGCCTCAGCAAAGGCAATGATGAAATTCATATTACTGCCAGTGGAACCAGGATTTTACACTTCAGATTCAGCTAATACAAAGTCAAGATTATAATATTATTATAAAATAATTTTTAATTGTTCTTTAATATGCCACTTAGAGCATATTAGGTGCTTTGATTTGGAAGTCTCCTCTAGCTCCACTGTATTATATCAGGGCTTCTGCGCGAGGACTTTGCATTCTCCCATGCAGTGTATGCTGTGTATAGGATAGGCTCAGGCCCAATATAGAAGAGATCTTGAAACAGTTCACAGTGGAGAGGTGTGAATTTACAATGCGAAGCTGCAATCACAGAGAACACATCTTCTGGTGACTGTGCAGCAACTCATCTCTCTGGTTCCTTGACTGTGATACATAAGGTTTAGAAAATAGAAAAAAAACTTGGTGCTGCACTTCAGGCAAAGTTCTAATGTCCAGGCAGGGGAATGGGAAGAGGGCAAACCCTCTTTTCTCTCCTCTTCTTCCCCTGTCAAACATCCATTCTGCTTTACGTCTTTTCATGAAATGAAGCCCTCTTCTCCAATGTTTATCTTTAAATTACACCTTGTCTCTTTATCTACTGTTGAGCCACTTCTCCAAACTATGTTATGAATTTGTATGTAAATACTTTAACATAAAAACCGTGAAAAGTGGCATGATGTTGAAGTGCTTGACATTTAGTGCTTTCTTCTGTATTCCTGTTTATCTGTTTTTGCTTTCCGTAACAAACATTTGCTTTTCCTTTCAAATGTCATTCTGCCAAACATATTGAGTCATGACCTTTATGAGTTAGACAAACTGAGCAACCAGAAATACATACCCAATTACAGTAACTTTAAGATGTATTTAGTTAAAATGCATGATGCAGCTGCAGGCCACTTAGAATGAAGTTGTTGTATGACTTCTATATATTAACATAGATCATATCAGATCATATTTGGCCTGGACTAACAGCAGTTTTCACTGCTATGCTATCTACTGCTTAGATGAACTACACTCTTAGAAGATGTAATTGCTGAAGAGGTGGTCCTTTTTTGATCTTTTCAGGAAGTTTTAGTCCGCAAATGCACATTGTATCTGATAATGGATTAGCCTTACCTTTATGTAACAAAGAAGTAGGCATTTCTGAGACAACCATTACAATGGCCAACAAAGCCACACCTAAGTGGATATGAATAGTAAAATTAGTTTTACTGCAAGTACAAGTATCTTATAGGTTTTTAAAACAGATTATAGGTTCTTCAAGAATATCTCAAGTGAATAATGAATTTTCTTTGATAGAGGTCTGATTTGTAAAACATTGAAGGCTCACCAAAATTATATTTTTTGCAGCCCACATATGTGTAGCATTAGTCTACTTGTAAGTAAGGATGATATAAAATGCTGGACAGTTTTGCATTAATAGCTTAAAGTAGTAGTAGATAGACTAATATTTATCATCATATGTTGGAAAATATGTAAATTACATTTACTGACATCCAATCCAATAGAAAACAAACTGTATTAAACATTGTAAATGCTTATCTAGCTAATGCATTGTATAGAACAGATTGTGTAAAAAATAAGCAATAAGAAGAAATGACTAAGTAATTTGATGTGTAAACAATCTTTGATCACTCATTCTCTAGATGTGTGCTGAAATGGGTGGCTTTTTGGGTGTTTTACTAAGTATTTCCTTCTCTGAGTTCACCAGGGGAAAAAAAAAGTTTTGAATTAATTTATTTCTTATTTGGGTAGCCTAAGTTTAAGATTCTATGTTTGTGAAGCCATAAATTTCTGGCAATACTAAAGTTGAGTGAGCTAGCAGTGAACAGACTGAGGCCAGAAAGTATCAAAATATTCCTTGGGAGAAATAAATGGGTTACCTATTGTTTCTTTTTCCAAACTTTAAGTTTTACAAAATGACAAGTTTTTCCTCTCTCTAATATGAAAGACCACTATCAGCCTATTTCCACTGAAGTTAAATTAATCTTAATTCATATTTCTTTTCTGATTTGAATAGTTCCAAAGACCAAATCCAGTTCCAGGATAATTGTGACTAGAACTTTTCACCTAAACCTAAAACCTGGAAACTTTTGCATGGAGCTTTTGGGGGAAAAATGAAACAAGTTAATAGACAAATTAATTTTATAAAAGCATTTCAATTGTCTTCAGTACAGTTTCCCTGAAAGATTAGAAATAGAAGAGTTCCTACATTTTTTCTAATCACTAAAGAATATTTTTTATCTTTGTTCATTTTTCTTTTTTTTCTTTGTTGCCAGTGGATTTAATTTTAAAAAAAAATCTGTGGCATTAGACATGTTTCTTGTTGAAAAATGGATGAAGGTAACTTTACTTTTTACAAAAGTTCTAATATTGAGAATATTTTGCAACATTATAGTGCAGGAAAAAAGGAACAAAAACATAATGTTAAAGAGCTGAGTAAAATAACATAGATATCAAAGAACTTACAGAAATAAAAAGAAAGATTGATGGTATAAACACTGCAGGTATAGGTTATTTTTTTGTCACTGAGAAATAAAACATAAATTTTATCTAAGAGCAAACAAAACCCAAGATTTGTTTAAAAGACTAAAATGACAAATAATAATGAAACAAAATAAAAAATTCCAAATAAAGGTTTGAAAGTGTAAGACCTTTTCTTTGTGTATTTTTTTTTTCTAACTATATCATGGATCTAATAAAAACTATTTCCCCTCTGTACAAATATTGACGCCGGTGAGATTAATGATTTCTTTCTGTGAGAAAAACCAGAACCAACAAATCTTTCAGGGAAAACATATTTTCTTTAGAAAAATAAAATTTATTCTTCATCAAAATTATGATTTATATAAAATCAACTCATAAATAATTATAATTAAGAATTTAAAAGTAATGTTTACAGGATTATTTCACAACATAACAAACAAATTACCTGTAAGTACCTGGTATTCATGGAACTGCTTATGTATGAAGATCATGAATTTTATGAGGTCCATTCTTAGCAATCTTTGTCAATTTTCTTCTAAGATTCTGCTTTTGGAAAGGATGGATTCCACTTCCGCAATAATTTCTGGTCATCAACAGTTTCAGCTTTCATCTTCTTGAATACTGCTGGGAATATATCAGACCTTTAACACTACTCTAAACAGGATTTTTATGCTTTAATGTATACTTCAGGCCTTTGTGCTCAAGAAGTGTAAAACCCATCTGATGATCGTCACATCACAGTTAAAATCTCACTGTGGTCCCAATATGTAATTTAATCCATATGTACAGAGTAGACGGGCCTGCAGTACATAACCAAAGGATACAACTTAGAAAGCTAGAATCACATATGCTTGAAATAAATGTCAGAAAAGAAAAAAAGCACAACTTCTTATTTTAATGGTAACACACAAAATACTTAGACGCACTAGGTGCATTTAGCAGTCTATCAGTAATTCATCCACCTCCCCAAACTTGGTTAGTCTAAAAGGTCATGACCATTGTCTCATTGATTCATATGTAAATGCCAGTCCCTCCTAATGTCTCAGCAGAACCAGGTGTTTTTAACATCAATGCCCATTTTAAACCAGAGTGGATTTTAAACACATATATGTAAACTGTTAGATTCTCTGCATCTTACCTTTAAGGTAATAAGATGTGACACTGTGCAGTCAAATATTTCTTCAGGAATATATAGGTAGGTAAATACGTTTATCATAGGCTATACAATATACCATATAGGCCATATCAGAGGCTGTATCAGCTTCAGCCTGAACTTCATCTGCAGTGTTCAGGCTTGGATGCCCTTGCCATCTTCAGCTATATGTTGTAAAAGTGATGCTCGAGCCCACAATTTCCCTTGTTGAAGCAGATTTTACTTAGATGATGTCATATTTTTTAGATTGGAATTTTCCTTAAATTATTTTCTCTGAGAGATTTAAAATATGAGGCAAAACTGAATTATTACTGTTGTTATTATTATTGTTGTTGTTGTATTACCTCAAGGTTGAAACTGATAAAATTCTTAAGTAAAATTTAAATAATATTTTATAACGCCTTTCTGTGTCTCATTATGTCTGCAGGTAGAATGAAAAGAATTTGCATATAATGAAAACCCTTTTTTTCACAGGCAACATTTTAACTATTTTTTTCTTCGTTTTTGTTATTGTCTTCTATTTATGAATTTTTATTAACTGGATTCAGTGAAATGTAGGTAAAAAATTATTCTTGTTCCAATACATCTTAGATCCTACGTGACATTGTCTAGTTTGGCAAAAATAGTAATTCCTAATTTGTGATTGAACAAAACTGATAGCTGAAAAAAGATTAGATAACAACTAAAATTTCAAAGCAAACTGACCTAAAGGAGTCTCAGGATAGATTCAGCCATGCAGCACCCAGTTCTCTCTCCACAACCTCAGCTCCCAAAGACTTCCTGCCAGTTAAGCTGGGAAAAATCATATAAGCTTTCAAGAAGGTTCTGACTTCTGTAGAAACTAGATTAGAAACACCTGAGAATTAAGTGCAAACACAAAATTATGAGATACTGAATCAGCTTAAATGAGAAATATTGATAAGCAACATGAAGGAAATGATAACCAAGGCAGCTGTCTGTGAAAAAAATAGACTTCCAAGGTAATTACAGAATGAAGTAATCCACACCCTTACTTCATGAAGGGAATGTGGAAAAATTTATTCTGAAGTGAGCTTGAACTCAAGCGTAGATTGCATCCATTGAATAGATCCTGCCACATGGATTTCAAGACTGAGAAATTCACTTATTATCAGAGGTTTGGATTTACATATTTAGAATAATGAATACTGTCAGCTTGTTGGTAAGTATGGACCTTCCAAGGGTCTTGGCATTTCAAGATATTGAACAAAATCTCTCATTGACATTGGTGGAAAAAATTGGGCCTGTGTATTGGTATTTTCAGAGAATTTTAGTTTTTCTTGAACTTCCAAGAACTTCCAAGCCTTCAGTGAAATCCAAGGGCCATGGAAACTGAAATAAGATAATGTTCCTATACTCCTTTATATAACACCTTGCAAGTGTCCCTAATTATAGAAGCAGTTATTGCCAAGAATAACAGAGACATATGAACCGAGTGTTGAAATATCTTCATAACTATTATCCCCTTACTTGATTTAACTGTTCATTTTTGTGAAAAGAAAGGATTCCCCTCAGCCCAAGCAAAAATGGAATTTACTAATACATAAACTGCAGTGACATTCTCAGCACCAATCCTTCTCCCAGATGAGGAAAAAAAAAAGTCTTGTGTTAATTACCCATGCACTCAAGATCCATTTTTTATGTTATTTTATCCTTCAATTATTTTCATATTCCCCAAATGCCTAATGCTATTAAATCAGTTTTTCCTTGAAATGCATTAATATTCTGTATTCAAAAATGAGGAAGAACTAGCGTTCACAGTTAACTACATTAACAGCATATAAGTACCTATGCAAAGGTAACAGGAATTAAAGCAGTGGTTACAAGAAAAAAGGTTGCACTGGGTGAAATAACCTGTCAGGGCAAAATCCCTGATAGCAGATGAATAATATACTATTAATAGGGAAGGAAAAGCAATTTCAAAATTTTGTAGATATTCATGGCAGCAGGAAATATAGCTCAATGTCTATCCAGAATTTTGACTTGCAGCAAAGTCTGCCACAGAGTCTGTTGTAATCAACGGCACCAAATTCAGTCAGTCTTTGAGCTACTCGAATCAGTGGTGCAAACTTACCAATTACATTGTTATCTGCCTACAGCTTGCACTGGTTAATTAAATTTCAGAAGAGTCCATATCTGACGTGTCTTTGGCTTTCTGAGCTGTTTCACTCTGTATGTAGTATTAGACATATCCAAGCACATATTGCGTGGTTTTGTGATATTCAAAGTAAGAAAAAAAATCTATTAAAGCAAAGCCATTAAAATATCTGCAGGATGTAGACATTAGAATCTAGTTAGTGCTTTCTGAATCATTTTATAGTAGGGCAGGCATGCTCTAAAATGCACTCAAGTTGATGGGGCATATTTGAATTTGAATGGAAGTGGGAATAGGTCCATGTTATGTAAAGATTTTATATGTCTTAATGCAAGTTTTAGAAGTTCTTGTCTGTAGTTGATTGGAGAGCAATAAGACTCAATGTATAATGATAACTAATATCTACTAACTACATAATCTATAGCCCTAGCCCTACTCATTGCTGTTCTTTTTCTGTTTTCCTGAGGTTTTTCTGTAATGTCCTATGGCGCTAAACTGTGGGCTCTGATACCCCAGACAAGCTGCAGAATGGGAATGATTAGTTCAGTATACCCTCTACTGTCACACTGGAGTTTCTCAACTTAATCTCCTTTAAGAAATTATACTTAGCCTCCACTATCTATCCTGTCCTTTGTTTCTTATAGGTATTGCCTACAAGAAGAAAAAATAACTTTGGAGTCATCGTGTCCCTTAGAGCTAGCGTAAAACTGAGCAGTTTTCAGAGTTTTCCACTAATCTGACATCAAGATTAGGGGAAGGCAGCTGCTGTGTTTCTTTTATCTTATGAAATTCAAATGAGATGGAATAAGGATGGTAGTAGAAGAAAATACTGAAAATGGGTTGCATTATACAGAGTTATTTTCTTTCTGTTTTTTTCTATCACAGGGCAGATTAAGAGAAGAGACATTCATATTACTCCTCAGAAGTAGCTCATTATAACATGATGAATGAATGAGTGAATGAAAGAGTGAATAGGAAGCAGCAACCTTAATGGAAGCATAATCCCAAAGGTGAAATGAAGGTTTATGTTATAAACTATTATGTTTATAAAGTTTTTTCTGACTGAGCATTTAGGCTCCAAAACATCTTGTCTCTAAAACCTCCAGGCCTCAATTGACACAGAATTTGTTGGAGAATAGAGAGAGAATTTTCTTCAAATGATTTCTTTCACTGTGTGAGCTGAGGTGTTTTTTTAACTTTTTTTCATAACAATAGTCCAGATAATACAGCTGGATATTTATATTAAGTAATTTGGACTAAGGACAGGTATATATTACAATATTTCTAAATATTGTAAAAAATACAGCTTATAAAATGGGCTGATTTATTATTTTTGTAGGGGTATGTGGATCTGATACAGACTTTTGACAAGCCCTTGGCTTAGTGCTACATTAGAATGTGTGGTATACAATATCAAGAAAGCAAGTGTTAAGTTACTCTAAATATAGTTGTCATTGAAGATTCACTCTTCTGTGACGGTGTTTTGTGTGGATTTGATTCTATTTCTTTGGCTTCCAGTCAGATTCTATTTAAAATTTTTCATCATTAAAACTTTTAATTAATTATTTAGTTAATAGTGGTGTTAAGTATAGCAGCTTGAGATCATTTTTTTCCTAAAAAGTGTAGATTCTGTCAATTTCATATATAATATGTTGAATGACTGAAATATATTTTTGTTAATATCTGTATATCTCAGTTGTATATAAATGTGTAGTAGAAGCTATGTAGTAGAAGCTACCTCCCCATGTTTTTACATCAAAAATATGTCATATTTAATGTTTGAAGCAACCCCTTATTCCACATAGTAAAAGATTTAAGATGGGAAGTAGACCAATAATGTGTGCATGAGTCATAGAAATTTAATTAGCACACAGCAGAAACGTCAGAAGGGAGGTTAACCATTCAAGGGAATTCACCTGTGCCTTCTTAAGGATTTCTCCAGGTGTAGGACCATTCTCCTGAAAAGCAGAAGCCACATTTTACCTGAGAAAGAAAGTGAGTGTCAATGAATAAGCAACCAGGGTACTGCATGATTTGGGTGGAAGGGAAAGGCTAGCTTTGGGCACAAGTTAACAAGTCAGTGTTGGGAACTGCTGTGAGACACTTTGCCAGAATGCAAGAGCGTGATTTAAGAGAAAGAGTTATCCAGAAGATCTACAAGTAGACTATATAGGAGTTGATTTGAGGATAATTCAAGAGAGTGAAGTAGAGAGTCTTGGGGTCTTATCCTCATTACTTCCTAAGGTTCTCCAGTGAAAACCTTATATGATGGGATAGGTGCATTTCTATATGATGCCCCTGGTCAAGAAGATTTTAACTGTCTTAAATGATGAATTCTGTGTCTTTGATAGAACTGAGGGACTGTAAGTTTAGTGGGATACTGGTAGTTACTCTCCTTCAGGAATCAAAGCAAAACTGGTCATGTTTAACTCAGCTTTATAGCACAGTTATGTTGGTTTATGTCTGCACTGGTGAAGCTAAGAGGACTTCCACATTTTATTTTCCACAGGAAGAAAATTTAAATATGGAATGATATAGAGCACTCTGATAATTTCCCTCATCTGAACAACCAGAGGCAGGGATCATAGCACGCACCATGGCAAACACCTTGTGTGGTATGGATTGGCATCACTGCTACTACAGTATTAGGGATTCAAAAGCACTGAGAGCTGAAGGACCACATGGAAAACACAGGCAGCTGATCAGAATAGGAAAAAAAAGTAAAGCAAGGGCATAAATGAAAACAGAGCAGGTAAGGTGGTCCTCTTGGAGTGTCAGTACCATGTTTGCTCACCTAATCATACACATTCATAGGCATATTCAATTTATAAAAGAGTTTCATGAGAAGTTTTCACTTGTTTAATAATAATCGAAGATTATAGTTTTTCTTCTATGTGGAAATAAGGGAGTCAACATTCTGAGAACAAGACAAAATGTAGGTAAAGAACCCTCTACTTCCATGCCCATCAGGGCTTTTGGCACATGCAAATCTGATGGTGTTTTTGTTGTCAGGTTTTGTTTGGGTTTGTTTTTCTTTTTGGGGGTGGTGGTGGCTTTTTTCTTTGATTTTAGTGGTAGGAAAGATAGTTTGTAAATAAGATTGTAGCAGAGAACAGAGCAGTACTTTATGTGGTTCTGTGCTAGGAAAAAGGGAAGTAGATCATGAGGAACTGGAAGTTACAAGTGCGGATCATGTAGAAGTCAAGATTTCCTCCAGCATAAGGAACTACAACACTGTCTTAGATACTCTAAAACTGAAAAGCTACTGTGTTTTACTTGGCCATGTTATGCCAAGTTAAAAAAACAAAAAACAAAAAACAACATACTTTTGAAATTAAAATGAGGAAAGTCACAGTTTAATAATGAAGTAAGGTAAAAAGAAATAAAGAATTATTGTTGTACAAAGTTCTTTGGTTGGGTCTGGGATTTTTTAAATTTAGTCCTAAATTGGAAGGAGGGGAAAAAACAGGAGGAGGAGGAAGGTGTTACCGATGGCATAAACCAACTGAAAGAAACAAAAGGTATTCTGTTTTGTTCTGTTGATTGTTTTTTTGGGGTTGTTTTTGTTTTGGTTTGGTTTTTTATGTAAAAGTGAACTGCATTTGCACTCCTAAAAATTCAAACTAACTGTAGTGGAAAAATTAAAATACTGTATGCTGCTACTAAGGGAGGTGGAGTGTTGTATTGTAAAAACAAGTGCCAGAGAAAATTAGTCCCTGCAGTTGTCGGCAGAATGAGCATGGAGTTGCATCAGAACTTCACACGGTTCCTTGTGAGTAATGAATTGTAGAGCCCTGAAATGGGGAAAATACCTTTCTTTTCTAGGCACACAGTACTGTCCTCCATCAACATACACTTGATTGCTGTCAGTATGGCTGACTTGATTGTGACTTTGGGTAAGTCCCTTAGTTCAGATATGGGTTTTTTTCCATTAACTTCAGTGGTAGCTCAGTCCTTTCACCAGCCTATACTTACTGAAAGCACTGTTATGCATCATCATTTTTAACAGATAAAATAATTTCAGAATTTTAAATTCCTGGATAAATGTGAGGTTTTATTAAATCCTATCTTCTTTTTGCTCTCTCTCAGGTTTTTGGAAATAATTTGCAAGCAGTTGGATCCTGTAGTCTCTTGCCCTTTTGGGAACTGGCTTTGTTAAGCAGGAAAATTGACATTGCTGTAATTCTTAGCCTGTGGAGAAAGATGACCTTACATAAACTTATAAATGTCAAATTCTGGCAAGAATAGAGACAGCCCTGTGGGACAGTTTGAGTCAACTATATATGTTATTTTAGAGATTCAGATTAAACCTGCCATCCAAAAAAAAAGGTACAGTCAAAAAGAAGAGGGTCGTCTATTAATCATGTTACTGGGTAAAGATAATGTGATGCTATGTTTCAATGTTACCTTGACATATCAGACCCAGGTTTGGGCTTACAGAGAAGGATAAAGGCTTTCTAATTGCCTGGGTTCAAGCACCAGATCTGAAGAGAATTTGTAGATCTCTACTTAATAAAGATGCAAGGTAAGAGATTGCTATTGTAGTGAAACAGGAGTAGAATATATTCCTTTATGTCTCCTGTTTTCTTTTGATGATCAGCTTTTATCCCTATTGTGATGACATGGTTTTTGAATGAGCAGAGGCAGAGAAGAGGAAAGCTTCTTCTGTCTGGATATTGAAGGGAAAGGTGAGAATGTATATGAAGAATTAGCCCATGTCCATAGAAATTCTTAAGGCAAGCTATTCAAAGCTTTTCTATCAGTTTCTGAAATATTTCTACTTGTAACCAAAATTATACTGCAGGTATTTAATGTGATTAACATAATCTCTGGCTTGCTTTAACTCATGTTAATCAGACCAGGCTACCATAATTACTGATTTAAAATATATTTAATTAAAATTATTTTTCACACTGAAGGACATAAAAAGTTAACTTGACATTTTATGCAATTTGACTGCAAAGAATACAAAAATATAATATAGCTTCAAAGCTTATTTTTGATAGTTTTTATGGTGATAAAAAGTTAATTGTTAAGAATATGACCCATGACTGCAGATCTTTGTTATTAAAAAAGGTTTCAACATGTTTTGTTTCTTAAGTATCCAGATGCTGTACTATATGCTGGAACACTAGCACTGGAAATCACAAATTACTTAAGGTGAGTGATAAAGTAAACCATTATCTCTCATCTTTGCTACTAGCTGACGAAAGTGAAAATTAATCTGAAAGGTTTTACTGATGACTTTAAGAGACTGTTGAAAATTACTGCTCACTGAAATGAGGACGCCATCCGTAGTACCAGCAGGTTTTCCCACGCTGTTTCCTGACCTACAGAATCCCTGCTGCTCCAGTGTTTGGCTTTTCTTAAACACAGACCACCAGTTGTGTTAAATTATTCTGTAGTATGTGTCTGAGGAATTATGTTGATTTCAGTGCCTGAAATATATCATTTTCTGTTGGCATAAAGCTTCCATCTAATTTTTTATATGGAAGCTATATTTTGAAATGAAAAGCTTCTAAAATCCTACTTCCAAGGAACTTGTTTAATAGAGTGTGCTGCATCGTAACTAGGTTATAAAAAGTTTGATATATGCCTTCCATTGTGTTTGCTTAGGATAAACAGTCACATGATCTAGTAAACTGTAGAATAAGCATCTTGATTAATACTGTTTTACAGACAGCAAATTTTATCCATACTTTTTTTTAAACTCTCTATTTTGATATGACCAAAACCATGAAGACCATGTTAGAACTGACATGCTGCTTACAAGCTTACTTTAAATGCTTAGGAATGATCTGATCTCACATTTGAACTTGCGTCAGTGTAAGACAACAACATGTATTACCGCTGATTGTCTTTTCTGTCTTGTGAATAAATTTAAAAAGATGAAGTTTAGAGGCACCAGTACCACCAAAATAAAAAATAAAAATCCATATTTCTCATTTTAGAAAAACATTAGTATAGAGAACTTCATTAAATTTTCTGTGAGGTTATTTAGAACCTTAAGACTCAATTTCCAAAATAACTGCTTTTCATTTTCTAGTTCAGCCTATACTTGCTTGTAATAAGTTGTCTAGGTTTTCACAGCTGTTCTATATTTATAGTCTAATGGGAAATTTAACTTGTCAGGAATGGTATGACAAATAAATGTCCCATATGTGCATTTTATTCTTAGGTATATCTTCTTATCCTCCAACAAAATGTCAAGAAAAAGAGTTTGAAGCCATTTAACTGCACACACACAGGGACTGGTTTTGGTTTGTTGTTTTTTTTTTTTCTGTGGCACATTCCAACCAACTGAGAAATGAGCTGCAGTTGTCTTACACAAGTGTAAAATTTTACTGACCTTTCAGACCTTTTGGGATTCTTTATTACAGATATTCCCATTTCAGGAACTCTTAGAGTGGGCAAATGGAAATTGTCCACTTCAGTGTGGCAAAGGAGACCTGTAATAAATCTTCTACACGCCATCAAAATTTTCTATGTAGTATCTTCAAGACAATATGTGAACTTGTCTCTTTTCTCTCTGTTCTTTCCTGAGATAAAACATATACCACATCATAAAGATCTTGTGAACAAATTCTAACATAGCACTTCCAAAATTCCTGAAAGAATGAGGCTTTCCAGCCCTATTTCCAGAAGAGAACTTACACAAGATGGGTTCCTCTGGAAAACTGTGTTGGCAAGGCCTGTGCATCAAGGTTTGCCCTCAATGTGCGGGTCAGGCAAGGAAATAAGTAAATCTTGATCTCATTCTTGCTATTGGTAGACATAGCAGATGAGCCAGCATATTACAGCAGGTATATGCTATAGACAGAGATTGCTAGAGTAAATGGAACCTAGAAAAAATTATTAATGACCCTTCACATTTTTCATAGACATTTTTGGCCTATTTAGTCCATATTAATTAGTTCCTATTACATTGTCAAAAGGAAGTCATAATGAAAATGGTAGCTTCATTTTAAGTTACCTTAAAGCTGCCAGACAAGTACTAATTACTGAGAAATATATTGCTTTTTTTTTTTT
>KZ505692.1:1161107-1171609 GCA_002844005.1 Limosa lapponica baueri
TTTTTTTTAAGAAAGAGTAATGTAAGGGCTAAATGAATTAGACATGCTTTGTAAGTCATGATAGAACCAGCTCTGAATTGGCATATTTCATGCCAGTTTTGAAAGATAAAAAGCCCTGCAGTATCCACAAGAAAGATCAAACTTTCTTTCCTGATTTTCCTTTGGCAAAAGATGTGGGAAATATCAACTTTGATCAACAGGGAAAGAAAGAAGTACAATGCACAGGAAAGCTGAATTGACAAGTAATTATCAGGAATGTCAAGGCAAACAAGGTCCCAAATAGAACATTTAAGTGTTAGGTAAAACTTCTCTATTATCAAACATCTAGGGTTGAATTGATTTTTCTGCCTCTCTCTCTAATGACTTGCCCTCTGGAGGTGTTTATGTTCCATTATAGTCAATAAAGAAAACCTAGGCAGAAGAAAAAGGCTGAAATTAGGTGAGATGAATCTCACTAGTATTCAAGAATCTAAGTATTCTCTACTAGGCTTTCTCCTGTCACTAGTAGTGCACTATGGCCTTAAAATGTGATTCCAACAACTATGATGAATAAATAAATTTCATTTATACACAGTGGAGAATAAATATCTTTATTTATAATAATGGGTAATACTTCTGCTAGCTGTTAATGCAATAGATGGACTGTTATGCTGGTGTAATAGGAAACATCCAGCTAAACAAATGTTAGCACTTAGTACTGAGAAAAGAAGTTGCATAAAAGAGTGTTTGGATATACTTTACCATCCTCTACCATGTGATAAGAATAAATTAAGGAAATTATAGGCCCATCAGTCTTACTTCAGTCCCTGGGAAAGTTAGGGAATGAATCCTCCTGGGGGCTATCAGAAGTCAAATGAAACATATGGTTGGGAAAAGCCAGCACAGATTCACCAAGGGCAAACCGTGCTTGACAAACCTGATCACCTCCTACAATGAAGTAGCCTGCTCAGTTGATGTGGGGCGAGTGGTGGACATTGTCTACCTGAATTTCTCCAAGGCTTTCGACATGGTTCCCCACAGCTTCCTCCTGGAGGAACTCATGCATTACGGTCTAGACAAGTGGTCTGTGCGGTGCGTGGGGATCTGGCTGATAGGCCCCACCCAGAATGTGGTGGTAAATAGCCCCTTTTCAAACTGGCAATCTGTCACAAGAGGGGTCCCCCAGGGATCGATACTGGACCCAATGCTGTTTAGTATCTTCATAAATGATCTGGGTGATGCAATCAAGTGTACCCTGATGATGTTTGCAGATGACACCAAACTGAGTGGGGAAGTGGGAACTTCGAAAGGGAGAGCCAACCTCCAGGAGGACCTGGATAGGCTGGGTGAGTGGGCTAACAAGAACCTTATGAAAATCAACAAGCATAAGATGTTGTACCTGGGAAAACATGATCCAGGAGTGCAGCACAGGCTGGGATCCACCTGGCTGGGGAGGAGCTCTGTGGAAAGGGACCTGGGGTTCCTGCTGGACAACAAGCTCAATATGAGTGAACAGTGTGCTACTGCAGCAAAGCCAGCCAACAGGATGCTGGGTTGCATCAAGGACAACACCAGCAGAGATAAAGAAGTCATTATCCCACTCTACTCAGCACTTGTCAGGCCACACCTGGAATGCTGTGTTCAGTTTTGGTCACTGCTATGCAAAAAAGATGCAGACAGGCTGGAGAGGGTCCAGAGAAGGGCCACCAAGATGTTCAAAGCACTGGGAAGTCTGCCATATGAGGAAAGGCTGAGAAAACTGGGTTTGGTCAGCCTTGAGAAAAGAAAGCTTAGGGAGACCTTATCAACACATTCCAGCATTTAAAAGGTGGGTACAAAGAAGATGGAAACTCTCGTTTTACAAGAAGTCACATGGAAAAGACAAGGGGTGATGGGTACAAGTTACTCCTGGGGAGATTCCTATTGGACACAAGAGGAAAATTTTTCACAATGAGAGCAATAAGCCACTGGAATAATCTTCCCAGGGAAGCAGTGAATTCCTCATCACTGGACACTTCTGAGATTCAGCTGGACAGGGTGCTGGGCCATCTTGTCTAGACCGTGCTTTGGCCAAGAAAGGTTGGACCAGATGATCCTTGAGGTCCCTTCCAACCTGGTATTCTGTGATTCTATGACTCTATTAAGTCAAATGGTAATACACTTTCCAAAACAGTATTGCCAGAATAATGTCTACTTGTTTGAATTATACTGCAAAGAACTTCAATTCTCTTCAGCTGACTCCTTCCAATTATTTATTACCAGAATGAAATAAATGGGATAACCCTTTTAGCTTTTGCAGCTTACCCATAGCCATATCTGTGCTGTTAATAGGTTCCCATATACACCACACAAGATTTACCAGTTGCCAGCGCAGTTCAGGATTTCCTATTAAAATGTATTTTTGCTAAAGGCAGTGATACGCGATTCTGGTGGCAAAGTTCCAGAGAACAGTAACTTTGCAAAGCATTTAAGAACATGTCAACAGAAATGGCTAAAAAGTGTTTAACTTAAACATTTAAATTACAGCTTACTTAAGTAAGTGGCTAAATGTTTTATTGGACTGCAGCAGCTATGATGCAAAAAACCACAAGCTTCCTGTTCCCTCAGGAATTACTGTATAAACTCATTATATGAACAGTTTCTGTCCAGAAGCAGGCTCCTGAGAGCCAGCAAGATCTTCTGACTCTTTAATGGTATGCCACTTCTGCCACTCCGTGGCTGAATGTCATGCCCTATGGATCTGCTTATGCAGACTGTGAACTCATATCAAAAGCCAGGCTCACCTCCATCCCATAGGTGGCCTAATATCTCTCCTGTTGAGCCCTAAATTTGCCTTCAGTGCTGGACAGACAGAGTCTTTCTGAAGGTCAATGCACAAGGCCCTAACCCTACTCACTCCTAAGGTGAGCTCAGAGCCTCTCTGTATCCAGCAGGTCTGTCAAACAAAATCTTCAGTAACCCATAGGGTTCCTGCCATTAATCCTCCTTGCTGCTCTCTTTCATCTCTTCAGTAATTCAATTTCTGCCACCTTTGCTTGAAACAATAGATTTTCAAGAAGCAAAGGAGTGGGTTTCTTGAAGTGTTTGCTTGTGGAACAATCTTCATAGTACAGTCAAGCTTTGACAGAGTGACAAGCACAGGTGATTGTCACAGTTGACCTTAAATGAGACTGTAGTGATGATATATCCTCACATATTTTTATAATGTTTTTATAATGTAAGTCATCAGCAAATACTCCATCTCCCCTAGCAATGTAATTACACTGTTGCAAATGTGGTGCATTTACAGAGTGGCAAATGCATTTATCTTCTCTTACCCACTTACCTGACTTGCTAAAGGTTTTTAATAATGCCCAAAGTAATGGGAGCTGAATAATTCATGTCCAAATTAGATATGCATTAATGGTCCCAGTGCAGTTAACCGGAAAACTAGAAGCTCGCTTAGTGCATGCTTATAGCAATAAAACACTTTGAAGGCTACTGTGACTGTAACTGCGAGGCTGAATAAAGCTGAGTCACTAAAAAGCGGTGATTTAATCTCTCCTGTTTACCTTCTCTGAAGTACACAGCTTGTTGAACCACTGCCATAAAGGAACACTTTAGTTTACATGGCAAAATAAACACATTTTTGCTATCTTCATTTGCAAAATACCATCATTTAATCACACTTTTTTCAGTGAAGCTGATTTTATACATTCTCTGCAATAGTTTACTTAACATTTTTTAAAAAATGATAAATTACCTATATATTGAAATTTATAGGACTTTCTGCACAGCTCAACTAAATTTTTAAGCATTATCTCAATTTTTTAACACAGTGGCATTTCTGTTGAAATAAGTTAACAATGTTTAGCTAAGTCTCTCTTCTGAATAAAAACATAAGAAGTTTTTTTAAATGACAAGCTTAAGGCTATAGTTGAGCAGCTTACTTATCTGGGGGTAGCAGATGTAGTACAGTATGTAGCAATATGTACAGAAGTGGGTGAGCATCTTGTGTGCTAGAAGGCAATATTAAATCTTCGTGTTTGTACAGCTAATACTCTATGAACAGCATTTCCTGCGTATCCTAAGTCTGTGAGCATCTCTGTACCCGTTCACAGAAGAGGTAGAAGCATTTCACCCGGAGGCTGTGTCGGGCAGCGGCAGCCGGGACAGAAGGTGGCACTGTTGCCTTTGCAACTCTAGCCTGGCAAATTAAAGAAATTAGTACTTCAATTTCTTCGTTAAGTTCTATCCATGTATTTACACGATGTAGAGCAGTAAAAGGAATACAGTCAATTTTACAATGGTGTTAAATCTAGTAATCTAACATTATTCTTTTTAATCACAAAATCCTCTCTTTTTTTCTTCCTTGACGTTGTTTTAAATGTGATTTCATATTATGCTTTATATTAAGGCTATAAACCCCTGCATTGCAACAAACTTCTCTCTCTGACTTGTGTGTTGTGGCTTTACCATCAGTGTGGTGAACACTCTTCTTTACCATATTTCTCTGTAACACTTCCGTAGCCTCCAGGTAGATTAATTTATCCCTTCTTTACCATTTCTGTCCCTAAATTTGTGAGTAACTGAGAGGCTATAAACTTGGTAGGCCAAAATATATAGATGACATAGCTGTGTGTTCCTTTTTACCTGTATGCAACCATTTTCATCTTAAGGCAGCCCTGATGTTCAACAGAGATCAGTATCTGAATGAACAGACAGATGGCTTGTGTGAGTGGGGCATGGTCTGAGCAATGACACTACGGAGCAAGCAGAATGCAATTGTGTTTGTCCCTGCCTTCCCTCTCTCTTCAGTTTGCTCTTTGCTCAGAAAACAAGACTCAAGATCTTATGTGACTCATTACATTAACACATAGATATGTAATTTCATTTATTTATAATTATAGAAAAACATAAGTGCAAATTCAGAATCTTCCGAGTTCTTTAACTCCCAGCAAACAGGTGGGCAATTGCTTCAGGGCAGTAGCCTAGTTAAGAACATGAGGGGACAATAACAAAGAGGAAAGAGAAAAAAATACAGTAACATCATCTTTTAATTTTTATCTTAGAAATATTATTCTCTATGCAGTTAGTGATGCTATAATGTTTCAATATGAAATATGTTGTAGAAAACATAGTTAAAATTTTTATATGTCAAATGCTAAAGTGAATGCCTGTGTGAATTTTACCACAGTAACAGCTATAGAACAATGGAATAAAATAGTTTAGAAGGAACCTCTGAGGTCATCTGCTACAACTTCCTGCTCAAAGCAGGACCAGTTTACATCAGGTTGCTCAAGTTCTTGCACAGTTGTAGTTTGATTGGCTGCAAGAATTGAAATTTACATCTTCCCTGGGCAAGTTATTCCAATATTTGATGAAGCTAATGTTCTTCTTTGCTACAAGGGCATAGGGCTGACTCATGTTCAGCTTTGTGTACCAGGTCTTCTTTGGCAATGTTGCTTTCCTGCCACTTCCCAGACTGTGCTGGTGCAGGGGCTTGCTTCACGCCAGCCAGGGGCAGGACTTGCATTTGCCTGTGCTGAACTTCATGTAGTTCCTCCTCAGCCCATCCCTTCAGCCTGCTGAGGTCCCCCCAAACCACAACCCTGCCTGCTGGTGTATCAACCAACACGTCTAGTCTGGCATTGTCCTCAAAGCTTCTGCGGGTGCACTCTGTCCCATTGGCCAGATCATGACTACCTGCTTTGGGACATCCTCCAAAAGACACACTGGAAGGGTAAGTAGGAAAGGTGAATGGAGGAGTATAGGAAATAAGAGTTATGGGTGTCCAGGAAGTCTGATGTTTTTCAGAAAAGGATTGTGCTCAAATGGCAGAGAGATGGCTGGCAGTGAAAGAGAGCAGGAATGCAGATTATTGATCCTAAGGTTCAAGAGACAAACAAATGTCAAGGAATTGTTTCGTAGGAATTAAATAGTTGAGCAGTGGTTGGGGAAAGGTTTATGATACAGCTGGAAGGCAGGAACTTCAGAGGAGTACTGTACAAAATGGGGAGAGGAGACGAGCAAATTCAGTTGTATGTTTTTAGCAAAGGAAATCTGTTCATATCAAACCACTCTTCCTTTGATTTTTGGAGATGGTTTTGTTCCATTAATGAACTTAACATTATTGTTACTGTCTTAATTCCTATGAAAAGTACTAGAGTGCATCTGGATGACACAACTGCATAAGGGTTAAAAAGAGTCACTAAAGTCCCAAATTGTTCACATTTCAATATTATGACTGCCTATCCTGTGACAAAGAGATAAAAAAAGAACATTCCTCTGGAAAGGAATAACCCACTGCAATGGTAAATGCTAAATCCATGTTCTGTTTCTACTTAAAATGTAGCCAAGCTTTTAAATGTGGTGGAATTTCAGTTCACTCACAGCAAATGTGAAGCAATATTCTGCTTGTTTATTTGTTCTAGAGTGAGTATTACCAGTGAATTTTCTTCCATTACACTATACTTAAATCTATTGTTCCTCCATTGGATAAAATTCCCACTGTAATTATAGGTATTGTGCTTCCCTTAAATTGAACTGATTTCTAATTATTAGTTTTCCTTCAAAGAGACATGAAGGTTGAAATATAGAAGAGGACTGTCCCATTCCCAACCTTAGATCTGACAGATAGGAAAATGCTGGGCAAGAAAATGAAACCAATGGTTTTATCTACGTCAATAATGAGCAAAATTTATATTAAAAGTTCCTTTTAAATAGGGAAAAAATATTCAAATCAGCTGCTGGTTATAAGTGGAAGTATGCATAGACTAACAATAAGAGGGCAAGACAGGTTGTGTGTGAAGTCTCCAATTCTGGACTTTGAGACCATCTTCTTGGCTCTCACCTCCTTTTTTTCAGTATCTGAACCTGACTCTTAATCAATTATTTGCAACAGAAAAAATGTGCAGACAAACTTGTGAGTGTATAAAGAGTAATAAATCCACAAAAATGATTGAATAAAATAGTAACAAACTGGTTTAGGACCTATCATTATTTCTTAATACATCTGAACAAAATCCATTCTCTCTGACCTGTGGGAATTTAAACCCCTAAAAAAAACTTCTTTTTTGGTCTCATTCAATACCTTACATTGAAACTGTTAGGGATCAAGTGGAGCAGTTAATTTCAATTATGATTTTAACTTTTGATTGATTTGACCTTTAGAATAAAAACAGGTGTCATGCAAATAAGGCCTGAATGGTTTTCTAACAGCTTTGTTGCCATTCACCGACGTGAGGGTCAAATTTGACCCTTAATTCAACTTAACATAAAATGGACAAGACTGTCTCGCAAGACATTCTTATCAGTATTACACTAACCTCTCTGTCCTACATATTACCTTCCCCTGTTAATTAAATCAGAAGAAAACAGTTTTACTTTTTTTTAAACATCAAGTGTACATTTATAACAGTGTATATCAAAAAATTAAAATAATAGGAGGCAAATAAAAATTTATCTGCAAACCTTAGTGTTTAGTTAGAATTTCTTCAATCAATAAATTATATTTGTTGAAGCTATTTCTGAAATAGTCCCAATCCCCAGACTTGAATCTCTGCAAATCTCTCACGTAAAAGATGAAGGAAATTTTTGTCTTGAGCTGAGCTGAGCTACTCCTGCACTGACAAAGATTAATTTTTTGAGTTATAAAATGCTGTTTAGTTTGCTAGGCTACTCATGGTGAGATCTTAATTTCTTAGCTTAAGGAATTGGAGCATCCTGCTCTAATTGACCCTATCTTGAGCAGAGGTGGGACTAGAGGTCTCTTCCAAACTCTTGTGGTTCTGTCATCTGATTCATTAATGTCAGACACATTTTGTTACTGTTCCAGGTGCCTCCTTTATATCAGGATTACCACCCTGCTTAATAAGTTTGGTTGAATGGCATGCTTATCCTCTCCTGAACCTCTTCAGCTTATAGCCTCACGTATTAATGTAAAAGACTGTAATACATCCTGCAGCTGCTACAGCTGTCTTCCAGCAATGATCAGAGCTATTTTTCATTCATCTGTAAATATAAGATTATGAGATTACTGTTGACCAAGAATTAAACAGATAAAAGTATCTTCAAGTTCACCTTGCCGATGTCTCATCTCTTTCTTTCCCATGTTCAACATGTGTCCCATAAGAGTTCCTGAGCAACCAATGGCATACCTCAATGTCATCATTTATCTCTGGCTGCAGAATCTTTATTTTGGCATTGTCTAGACAGTTGAGTAGATTGGAAGACATTAAGAATCCTGCTCCTTTGCAGCACAAGAGTCACACCTTCTCGACAGCGCTGCCTTGAGACAAATTATATTATAGTGTTCTTGCATGGATTATGGGCCTTATTATGTATTAAAATCTATGTACTAATTGATACACTCAGCCAAAAAATCAGTTTTGGCAAGACAAAGATGTCTCAATAACACCAGAAAAATGATTAATGTAAAATATCACATGTAAAAATTTAAAGACTGTGGTGGGTTTATTGTTCATGAGTCCAAGTCTGTCAAAGGATATTTATCAAGTTGCCATAGCTGCAAAAAGCTCTCTGATTTAACAGTATGGACTCACTTTCCTCACTTTGTATTTATTACATCTTCAACTTGTTCTTATTATCTCTTCAAATGTTATCTTCAAGTATGAAATAAATGAAGCCCTTTGCTGCACTAGACATCCATGTTAATGGACACAGGCCATGAAGAAAAGTGACTTAGACATTAACAGCTGAAATTATGTTAAGCATTTGAGGATGATTTCATTTCCTCTGGTTTCCTTCTATTTGTAATAGGCCTAGCTTTTTAAACATACTTATTAAAACCACCTCTTTATTTTTTTGTGACTGCACATTTAGTTTACAGACACAAACATACTTTTTCTTAAAAAAAAATATGGGAAGTGTAATATAAAATGGAAAAAAATCTAACTCTTTTCCTAATCCAGAACTAATACTTTTAGCTTTGAACTTCAGAGTACTTACTTATGAAGCTATATATCTAGAAATGATGGCTGAATATCACAAATGAGAGGAATTATTATCAAATCTCATGATGTTTAATTGTACATAGGAGCATAGGTGGTTATTTACAAAAGAGCATAAAAAATGAGACATTCTTTAAAAGTTGCCTTTTAGTACAAACTTGACTATTGAATTCAAAATAAATAAAACTTCATATAAAAGCGAGGAAGAACTGTATCAGAGCAAAAGAATGTGAGAATTCAAACCTTTAGTTAATTTTTAAAAATGGTAAAAAGAAGATATGTCGATATTAACTTTTTTTTTTGAGATCAGAGAAGAAAATTAGATTTTTATTACGTTTGAGGGCTTTGATTCATATCATTTTTTGTCAGTGAGACTTTTAGCTATCAACTATCTATTAACTCAAATTGTGAAATATAAAATAGTATTAGAAAAAGGAAAAAAAAAGGAAAGTGAAGAATAACATTATTACCATGAAACTCACATCCTTTAACAGATGAAATCTTGAGAGAAATGCAAGACTTGACTTTAATGATTTTTTCATCAATTTATAGTCTACGTCTTCAGCAATTATCAAGGATTTTTTTTTGTCTGGGTAAAAGCATTTGCATTATCACCATCAAACCTGAGAAATACTGAGAACTGAACTGTTTACTTTTATTTCCTGCAAGTCTTCCTGGACCTGGTGCTTGCTTAGACTCTGTTGCACCAAAATCTCAGAGGTCTCCCAATTTTTGGGTAGCAGTCTAAAAGTCAAAATATTTAGATGTCGAGCAACAGTTTTTTCCCTGGCCATGTTTTAAAACCTCCTGGTCACAGCTCTATGGTGAGGGACCATGTCTGCTCATAAGTGGTGATCAACATAAGTTGTGCAGGTTAAGATGATTGTTTCATACGAGTAGATTAATGTGAGCAATAGGCCTCTATTGTCCCAGAAAGACAAAACTATATTTGTGCAGACCAGCAGCAAAACTCATGCACAGCTTCTGCACGTGAGTTTCTTTGTCTCCCTGTCAACTCAGGTGTCCAGGCACCTTTGGAAAAGCAGTTGTTTCAATGAGACTTTGTATCCTGTATAAAAATGTATGACACAGATTGTTTTATTAGGTAATAGAAGAGACATTGTGTTATGTGGGGCAATTAGCAATCCTAGTGCTTGCTGTCCTTCCTGAAACCTCTAGCTTAGCAGACTTCACCTTAGGACCATGTTATAGGGAACTATTCAAGACTAAACAATATTCATTTAGACAGTAATTAAGCCAACCATCAACTGATTGGTGATATTGTAAGCTGTTGCCTGGCAACTGTTAGGAGCTGACAAATTCCTTTTTTAATTTTACATTAATTGCTTCATTTTATTAAGTTAAATAAAAATCCCAAACCCATCAACATCACTATGAATCTAAAAGTAAAGGAGAGAGAAGATAATCTGAGAAGGGGAGGGGACAAGAAGTAGGAATAAATAGGAATAAATCATGTAAAAAGACAACTCAGTTAGAACAGAACAGTGATTCATGGGGAAAAAGAAAACACCTAGAGAGGAGAGGAGAGGAGAGGAGAGGAGAGGAGAGGAG
>KZ505692.1:1171632-1244633 GCA_002844005.1 Limosa lapponica baueri
CACTGCCTTATCAACGATATTAGTAACTCTGGTTTTTATTTAATCTGGAAAAAATACCTTTTGATTCAATAAAAGTTTTCTTAAAGAATTGCCTCAATTTGCACAATAATTTTGTTGGTCCAATAAGGAAGACCTTGTCAGAGTGACCTCAAATACCTCAAAAAATCCAATTAATTATTTATTTAAGCTGACTTTGAATGAATGAGGAGGTATAAGTTCAGGCACTTGCTGCATCTAGGTCAGAACAAAAACTTGAAACTGGATCTTCAGTAATGAAGGTAAGTGATTTTATCCCACATTAGGATAACATCCTCTCCCTGAATGTGAATTCCAATGTTTTAAAATGTTCCCTATTTCCCAAATTACTGTCTGCAGCATTTTTCATGATGCATATTGGAGAAGGCCAAAGACTTTCATCTGCAGTGAACAGGACAAGTTGTAATTAGCTGAGATGATGGATAGACTTGTGCCAACAAAGAGTGGTTGTCTTGTAGTTCAAACACTTCTTTGTAATTAGGTCACCTGATTACTTGGGTTTAAGGAAAGAAAACAAATGCACATTATAGTACAAGCACAATAACTTCAATACAATTAGTGTAATTGCAGTGCAGTTATAATTTGTTAAAAATAATTATTGCTAATGTATCTGAATTATGCAGCATATTTAGAAGTTTGACTTGATAGTTCCATTTTCTGTATAACACTAGAGAAATGACTTGTTCATTGCTTCAGCTGTCACAAATTTTTGTTGTTGTTTCTCTGAAGCTGTATAAACAGCCATTGGGCAAAAATCCCTGGTATTCCAGCTGCAATAAGAATGTCCGGTCAACTGCATGATCAGGATGTCTATTCATATGAAACCAGTGTTTTTGTTATGAGAAAGGGATTTGGATTGACCTTGCCTCCTACTGCATACAGAATCACAGAATCACATGGGGTTGGAGGGGACCTCTGGAGATCATCTAGTCCAACCCCCCTGCCAAAGCAGGTCCACCTAGAGCAGGTTGCACAAGAACGTGTCCAGGTGGGTTTTGAATGTCTCCAGAGAAGGAGACTCCACCACCTCCCTGGGCAGCCTATTCCAGTGCTCTGCCACCCTCAAAGTAAAGAAGTTCTTCCTCATGTTTAGGTGGAACTTCTTATATTCAAGTTTGTGCCCATTTCCTCTTGTCCTATCCCTGGGCACTACTGAAAAAAGACTGGCTCCATCCTCTTGACACCCACCCTTTAAGTATTTATAAGCATTGATCAGATCCCCCCTCAGCCTTCTCTTATCAAGACTAAAAAGACCCACGTCCCTCAGCTTCTCCTTATAAGGGAGATGCTCCAGGCCCCTAATCATCTTCGTAGCCCTCTGCCGTACCCTCTCCAGCAGTTGCCTGTCCTTGTTGAACTGGGGAGCCCAGAACTGGACACAATACTCCAGATGGGGCCTCACCAGGGCAGAGTAGAGGGGGAAGAGAACCTCTCTTGACCTGCTGGTCACACTCTTCTTGATGCACCCCAGGATGCCATTGGCCTTCTTGGCCACAAGGGCACATTGCTGGCTCATGGTCATCCTATTGTCGACCAGGACTCCTAGGTCTTTCTCCTCAGAGGTTCTCTCTAGCAAGTCAGCCCCCAACCTGTAGTGGTGCATGGGGTTATTTCTCCCCAGGTGCAGTACCGTGCACTTGCCTTTATTGAATTTCATCCAGTTCCTCTCCGCCCAGCTCTCCAGCCTGTCCAGGTCTCACTGTATGGCAGCACAGCCCTCCATCATGTCAATGACCCCTCCCAATTTTGTATCATTAGCAAACTTGCTGAGGGTACACTCCATCCCCTCGTCCATGTCATTAATGAATATACTGAAGAGGACTGGCCCCAGTACTGACCCCTGGGGGACTCCACTTGTTACAGACCTCCAACTAGATTCTGTGCCCCTAATAACACCTCTCTGAGCTCTGTCTTTCAGCCAGTTTTCAATCCACCTCACTGTCCATTCCTCTAATCCACACTTCCTAAGCTTGTCTATGAGGATGCTGCGGGAGACTGTGTCAAAAGCCTTGCTGACTGTGTCAAAAGCCTTGCTGATAAGTCAAGGTAGACACCATCCATTGCCCTCCCCTCATCTATCCAACCAGTGATGCCATCATAGAAGGCTATCAGGTTAGTCAGACATGACTTCCCCTTGGTGAATCCATGTTGACTACTTCTGATAGCTTTCTTTTCCTCCATACAGTGTCTTCAGTTTTAGTGAGTCTAGGTTATGTTGACTCCTTAACACAACCTTAGGTGATTTCTAGCATGATCAGCAAAGGGACAAGGATGTGCCAGTGCCATGCACCACACTTCTCTTAGGTGATCAGTTCCAGGGGTCAAGGTTGTAGCTGCAGACAATGGTCAGTCTGCCAAGGGAGCGGGGCAGTGAGAGAAGAGAGCATCTCCACTGGCTACAAAGAAATGCTAGTATGCTATCTCTCATTTAACCCTAGAGCTGTCAGGGATACAAGAAGGTACTTATGTATAATTAGATTTCATGCCTAAAATGATCTCTGGGACTTAGATGCTGAACATATCCCTTTCAATACCAACAATTGGCTTAGTCCTTTTTTCCTGCAGTCTTGTAAGAGGAGTTACTGCCACTCACCTTTAAACACAGTGTCTTGACTTGATTTGACTGAGCCAGAATGAGATCAAATGCTCATTACTTGTGTCCAAGGTGAGCATCCTCAGTGCTGCCAAGAAAGGGTGAATTCCCCTTGTCTCTCCACTGCCCCTCCAGGCAAGAAAGCACCAAAGGGATCTGATCCAACTGCCCACTGGCAAAAGCACTCTGCTGGGAAGAGAAAGCAGTGAAAACCTCCGAGTGGCTTCTGTGGATTGTTTCCCATGACCTTTTAGTGCAAGATCCCTAAAATGTTGTGGAAGCAGGGGCCAGAACTTTATGGATTACATAAACTTCCAGCGCAGCTTGCTAGAGAGTGGTCTGCCTTTTCTTAGAGACAGCAAGTGTTGGAGCATTCCCTTTAAAGTTTAAATACCAGAGAGAAGACTATGGAATAACCTGCATAAACGAATGGCCTTCCTTAGTTGCCTTGAGAAAGGTGCTGGAATGCATATTGAAAGAGACGAGTTTCCACTTTTTTCTAAAGCCCTTGACCTCAATGGTATCTTGTGAAAAAGAGAATTGCAAGAATGCAGGAGAGGCTGTAGTCTGTCAGTTCTACTTAGTTCTCTGTGCATGGAATTTAAGTTACTAATTGGAGCAGGGAGTAGTAAGAGATGTCACATGCTCTTTTGCCCCAAAGATCTTGAAATTAAAAATACTTGAAAAGCCATTCTTAACATAGAACTGAGAACTAATTGGTAGTGGCCATACACAAGGAAGTGTTCATTATCTTCATCTTGTGAAATATTCTTATCCTTAGTATTTCAAGATTCTTGCTAGTACTTGGATGGAAAAACATTATTAAAAGTAAATAGATTATGCTGAGGTGAATTTTTTAACATAAGGTACTCAGTCTCTTGCCAGAACTTAATGATATTTATGATGTGAGAATGTCTACGAGCTGAAAAAAAACCAACTTAATTATTTTTAAGCTGTAACAATTCTATAATAACTATATAAATACTGCCCTTCAAGTAGCATGGGTGTTGTTCACAGGCGTCACACACACAGCCTAAGGGACTATGCAGAGTCAAATGGGTAGCTATTCGTGGGAGACCTGAGTTCATTCTGCTGTGGAAAAGTAGCTAGTCTAGTAACAGCCTTTCTCTGACAGTTATTCACAGCTGTATATGTTAAGTGGGTCTCTTATACCTATTTGGACATTCTTTGACTAACAAAGCTGTATGAGTAAAAGCCCACAGGTCTTTAATGAGACTCTTCCACTCCGCTCCATGGGACAGCAACTGCTGTTTGTGAAGACCGCTTTATGCGTAGCTGCTGTGACTGACATGGTCCTCATAGAAGTCCCCAGATCTTCCCAGGGAATTGGATGGATCTGGCCTGGAGCAAGGCATTTTCAGCATTCTGAGCTGAGGTGGGCACCATCTGCCTTACTGGTTTCAGCGAGGCAGTAGCAAGTCCTTGCCGCTCAAACAGGAAAGACCCTAAGGAAAGGGCATTATCTAGCTGATCAACGGGGAAGCATGGATCAGAAATGTGGGTTTTGTCAGATTCTGTGTAAAGCATATTCTTCTGCAAGATGAAGGAAACAGTATATGGAAAAATATTATTATTTAATGAACTCCCATTGTCATTCTCATTTGAAGTTGCTAATGAGGCTGAAGTCAATATCCTTCATCTGTTCAGTAAAGTGAATTCTTCATCTTGACAGTCTAAGATTGCCAATGGGTAGACGCAGATTTGTGAGAAGAACTAAATGGTGTTTACTGTGGTGACTGATTATCTCCTGAAGAATCATGTGTTTTTCTCCAACAGTAGAGGATATAATTTAATTAGACTGTTATTTTAAATGTTCTGATTTTTTTAATGCATTAACTTATGGCCTGTGGCTGATAGAAAAGAAATTAACACTGACTCCTTTGAGTGTGGAATGAATTGCAGTTTGCAGGGGGAGAAAATTAATTATAAATGCCTGCTATTTAAGTTTTCCAGATTCAGATGATAAATGAAGCAATTATTACATGTCAAGTATATAAACAGTAATTCGTCAACATTTCAGCTTATTAATTCTAACATTTGCCATTCCATGTAACATATTTATCACATTTTATTGCTTGCTGATGAAAAATCTAGCATAGTTCTCTCAATTATCTTTACACAGCTGCATAATGAAGCAACAAAGTAGGGATGTATATCACAGTCCTGAACACCACAAAAGGGTTCTTGTTTGTCTTGACTTCAGCTCAGAATAAAGCACCGAGACCTCAACCTGGCTCAGCTACAGGCATCTGTCCTCATTTCACCTTCCCAACCTTATTTTCAAGGGGTTGTGCCGCTGTGCTCCTGATTGCATTTCAGAGCCTGTTTCTGCTAACAACTGCGTGCCCAAGTCCCACTGACTCATCCTGCCTGGATGCTCCTTCCTGCTCTTTCTATTCACATCTCCATGGCTTTTCTCATGCTCTCCCTGTACCTGGAATGTCCTAAGAGCTGGACAGTGGGAACATTTCTCTCTGAAGTCCTGATGTTCCACTGGGCTCGTCGGCGTGTGATCCACTTCTTTTCACCCTCTCCTTCTTGTACATAGCTGTCTAATCCAGTAATCCAGGATGCTCCAAACTTTGCCTTATGGACTGAGAAGAGGGGCTCAAGCATCCTCTTTACTAATACAGACAGCAATGTTTGTTAATGATCTATTTATGGAGTTGTTGTAAAATCTCGCTGTTCTGCACTACTGCTTCACTCTGGAGGCTTGTCTGATACAGGTTATCAAAATGTGCCAGCACAGCCATGCAACCAGACAGATCACAGGTCGGACAAACTGAGTTTCACAACAGCTTTGTGCTGCCGTGTGACATGTGATTAATCGCTTCATATCCCTGGGTGAAATCCTGGCCCAAGTTACGTCAATGGATAATGGCCATGACTTTAACCCCTGACATTTTGTTATTCCTTAATAAGGCTAGTCAAGCCAGCTTTTTGTTAAATCCAGTGTGAGAAAAAGAAAGCTCATATGAATCTCTCCAGGTCATCATCGTGTTTTGGGGTAAGGGGAGGGCTGTAACTGATGGTTAAGAGGCTGCCTGAAGCTCTGTGGTCATTCCGGGATTACAGTACAACAGTTACTGACACCACCTAGACAGGGGGTGGTGGGGCTAGATTTCTGGCAGGTATGAATGGAAGAATAATTTGGATTAAGTTACTTAAAGCTAAAAATTAAAACTGGGAATCACACACACACACAAAATCTGTTCATCTGTGCTCAATGGAGTGAAAAGATTTTTTACATACTGAATGTTTATTTACACATCATACATGTTGCAGCAGGAAGCCATCACTCATCTCCTTATTGGCTTATGATCTACTATGACACCTAGACCCTTCTGTCCACAACTGTTCCCTAGCCAGCTATTTCTTAGTGTTTCAGTGCAGATGCTTATTGCTACCTAAATGTGTAATTTTGTTTATTAAGCAGCATCTTTTTCTTTCTTTTTTCCATTTGTCAAGATTACTCTGAACGTTAGTTCTGTCTACGGAGCTGCTGGTAGCTCCTTCCATTTTGATGCTGTTTACAAATTGAGAGCAAAAACTGTCATCACCTAGTTAATTCATAAAACCTTTCATCAGGTCCAAGATAATTGATTTAATTCAGCTGCTACTGTGAAGTAAAAAGATAATAAAAATTTGGGGAAAAACACATGATTAAAGATAAGGGATAAACTTCTGAAGTCACTTTAATGAGGTTTCTTGGATGCTGACAGTAACAACATAAAAACATACTCAGAAAAGTGTACTTCTACCTATTTTCACAGAATCATAGAATGGTTTGGGTCGGAAGGAACCTTTAAAGATCACCTAGTTCCAACCCCCCTGCCGTGGGCAGGGACACCTCCCACCAGACCAGGTTACTCAAAGTCCCATCCTGTGGCCAGCCTGGTCTTGGACACTTCCAGGAATGGGGCATCCATACCTTCTCTGAGCAACCTGTTCCAGTGCCTCACCACCCTCAGAGTAAAATATTTCTTCCTAATATCTAATCTAAATCTCCCCTCTTTCAGTTTAAAACCATTACAATTATTTTCCATAAGACAAAACCAGAATAATTTGCATGAAGAAAACTTTACTCTTCCTTTACACCAGGTACTTGGGAATTAAAAAAAGAAGGAATTTTTATATTATTTCATGCTTTAGAATTGTACAGAATCTGCAGGGTGAAAAAAGTAATAAATGCATGCCACTTTCTGGTAAAGACTTAGGGAAAGGAAGACTAAAAACACGATTTATAAACCAGTCATTTCATAGAAGACATGTATGCTGGCAGTTATGCAAATGGAGGAACTGGCTGTGATATACTCATTTTAGGCTTACCTGTAACTGTAATACACTTATATATAATATACCTGTATGCTAATAACCTCTAAGTCTTCTAGTCTTAAAGCTGCATCAGCCCCTAAGACCACTTAGCCACAAACACGTTATATTTGCACTATGTAATAAGGTAGAAACCTACATAGACACATACCTTTCTGATGCTCATCTGTGCACCAACAAACTCGATCTTACTCCCCTATTGACAAGACTGAGGCTATAACAGATTGTAGATGACCAGGATGATGAACGCAGCCAGTCCGCATTGTGTTGTGTCCTGGAGTCACACAGAACTCAGTTCTTCTGACCATCCACCCCCAGAGCCACGTCCATAACATCTCCCTCTGAGCTTATCAAACCCCATCTTAAGACCAGCTGAAGTCTTGCCCCTCCTTGAAGCAGGTCCTATCTTTTTTGGCTGTTTCAGAATATAAGACAGTATAAGCTATGGCACATCAAGTAACAGCTGTTGCTCTGATGTTTGCTCTCAGGAGCTAAACAATTTAATTAATTTGTAAGTGATATCTTTATATTTATTATGAAACAGTTTGTTTAGAGGAGCTGGCACAATGTTGTCAGCATAAAAAAAGTTGGCACCAGAGTCTAATTATGTCATATAAAAGCAATGTTTGCATTAGTTATCATAAATATCAGCCTCAGTTTTCCTAATAAGGTAAGCAGGCATATAAAGAAATAGTTTTAAAGATAACCTTAGAGAGAAACACCCAACTTTGTAAGATTAGCATTTAATTTTAATATTCAACAGTTTAAAAAACCCTCTAATTTACCCATACAAGACATTAACAGTATAATATTTAAGCACAGATGGAACAAATGACAGGCTGAGAGTGTTTGTGCAGAAAGCTGCACGGAACAGTAATAAAGCAATAGTGGAGCATGTTATAACATCTGACAGCACTCACCTCACAATAAGTTATGAGATCATGAATCTGAAGTGCTAGTTGACAATCTCAAGTTTGCTCCATACTTCTACTCATGTCCCAGGGACAAATAAATGTTACATCTTTAATGGTGGTCTCTTCCCTCCTCTTGCTTCGGTTCAAAGAACCATTTGCAGATGCTTAAGGTTACTTTCCTGCATGAGAGAGTCAAGTTATTACATTTCTTTTAGGAAAATGGGCTTTTCTTTACATATGCCTAATATGCATATCAGGCTGTGCTGCCTGTATGCTGTCACAGTGTAAAAAATAAGCAACAGAAGATACGTTTGCATATGAAGTGTCATTGTGGTATTCACCCTGCCACTATGAATAAGAAACAAAAGTAGAGCATTTCTCTTTCACGCTCTTCTACACTAAGAACATCACACACAGGTGTTTCTAAGATGAGCACCTTGTTCTGAAGAATCTGAATTTTTTTAATTTCTTCTTCTCTATAATGGCACTTACTTTCACTTTCTAGTGTTTTTAATGAGAATTGAATCAGATGCTTAATTTCATCTGAAGAGAATCTGAAGCAGTGTCTTGGAGACGTACATGTCCCTACTTAATTTAACTTGCTTTAGCAATGTTTGAGGATGATTTAGGTGCTCTCTGTAGACTTTCTTACGAAGCATGCTAGAAACAGAGAGGATCATGTATTAAGGCTCTATCCTCCTTTGATACCACCAGCAGGAAGCAAGGGATAAAATAAGGTCTTAATGGGTATGTTTTCATAAAAAGCAAGACAAAAATTTCACCAGAAAATGCAAACCAAGGGCTCTGACTTGGCTTGTGGCTAAGTTATATTTGGACAGGTCTAGCTGAAGACATCAGATTAATAAAGCTATGCTGAGGTGGAGCCATTCCTGAATTTCCCCACTTTTATGTGCAGCTCACACTGGACTTCGCTTACACTGCTGAAAGTGCTAGCAATTCAAAGCTGCTATATTGTAGAGCAGATATCTCCATCCTGCTCATCCAAGTGGCAAAATGAGCAGAGAAGTCCCAGAACAGAGCTAGACCCTGACTTTTGCAGCACGTTTAATGAGCCAGAAAGCATCCGAGAGCAAACCTGCACTGCCAGGGCAGATCACTCGTAGGCAAAGGAGCCCAGTGAGGATGCTGCCAAAACAGTGATGGTGTAGAGCGAACGCCAGCCCATAATACAGCCTCAGCATCCCACAGCACTATGCACAGATTCATCAACCCAGTTCTATGCTGTGACTAGTCTAGACTCTAGACACAGCACCATAGTAATGCAACTGTATTACTTTCTGAAGCCCAGTGAGGACTCCACTAGATGCTGCATTGTTCAATTGGTATATCTGAGTATGTCAGTCCATTCAGAGGGATCTCTTTACGCTGTACCCAGCTGGAGGTTATAGACACCTCCTAGGAGGTGCGATAGGAATATTCTAATGAGTGTATTATATTGAAAGAATCCTTACAATAAGTAAACTGAATTTTTTTTTGCTGTGGATACACTGACATTTACAGAGATAATTACATTGTACAGAATTGATACCTTTAGCTACAGTAAAGGATCTCAGAATCCTCTCCAGGCAGCCTCAGTAGAACTGTTCATACAACAAAATAATAAAAATTTAATAGCAAAAATCTAAAGCTGATAGTTTTCCAAACTGGTCTCATTTGGAACTGGACAAGAAAAGGAAAGAAAATATCTCTGGATCTGAAGGGTATTGAAGGGAGACCACTTAAGATATTTCTGAGCATAAATCAACTCAATGGCTAAATTAAGATGTACATGGTGTGCAACTTCAGCTCTCTTAAAATGCAGAGCCTGCTTTTTTTTTTGTGGGCCTTCCAGCAAAAACAGTCCCAAAATAAAAATACATAAATCCATTCCAGTCTGGGCTGCCTGCAGGGAAGTGAGAGAAATAAAACATCCCGACAAGATGTATTTATGACATCTGGAGCAGGCTCAGTACAATGTGCTTCTGACCAAAGGCTGAATCACCATTTGCTAAGCTACCCCCAGTGACAGCTAGCAGAGACGGAACACAGCAAACCATTTACCTAATAATTGAATAACAGAAATGGTCTAGACCTTTTTAACAAAATTATCTTTAAAATATTTCAGTATGAACTAAAAACTTTGACTAATAAAACTCCTTAGTTTTGGCCAGGAGCACTTGTATTAAGTCACAATGGAATGTAACTGGTATTCTCTCTGTTTACCATTATCAGCATGGAAATAAAGCAGGTAGTGCAACAGTTTCAAAAGCTAGTAGATACAAAGAATTCCTTGCCAGGGCAGAAAAAACATTATTTATTGTTGTGTTTGGTTGGAAGTTTTTTGTCATTTTCTTGGGGATGGGGGGCAAGTATAGCACTCTGATGAATATCAAAACCATTTGATTATTTTTCTACCAACCTTAAAACCAAAGTCGTGATCAGCTTTAATTGTTAACAACATTAAAGATATTATGGAAAAGGTAAATGTTCCATGAAGATACAGGTCGAGTGAATTTGACTTGCGGAATTGCTTGTGCATCACCAAAAGTAATCCCATGAATATTAATCCTGTCTCTAGGCTAAAGAAGGAGCAGAAATGTTGTAAACTAGATTTATCAATATTAAATATAGAAGTAATTTAAATTTTAAACATGTTTTAATCTTGACAGTGTCTGATATAGAAGTCACATACCTGTTGCTTTAGACAAAAAGAAAAAATGTGTTTTGGTTTTTTTTATATGCTTCCTCCAAAGTCCTTTACATCATCTGGATTGAAAAAAATTCCCCAAATGATTTTGCTGCTGCAGTTAAGCTGACAACAGGAAGCATCAAGCGTAAGAATACCTGGCTTTCCATTGAGCCATTACACAAGCGAAATACTTGACATAAATTGTTTCCTTAATTTTGCAGATGTTTGCCTACCATTTGGATTTGCTAAAAACTTGTCCTTCAGTGCATATCTCTTTATTTCATGCCTAGTTTTAAAAGTTCTTATTCTGTCAGAATCTTTACAATAAAAACATTCAAAGTAATAATTTTGTTTAAGCACAGAAGCTTGTTCTGAATAAATAGTCTATCAACCTCTCATTTAAGGAGATTATCTATAGAGAGGAGGAGAGTAAATACAGAATGGAATTTTTCAGAGAATCAAGAAACATTTAGGAAAATACTAAAGATGAGAATGCTTTAAAGTGTTACCAGGCTTCCATGTTGTTGTATATATTCATTGTTCTTGGAAGTGTGAAAGTTTGAATGCAATACTGTCTCCACTGAAGTCAGAGGAGCAGGAATTTGTTTTCTGAAGTGGATCCAGGTGTATATACAGAGGTTGGGCTGTCTGAAAAAAAAAGCCTTGGTTTGCAATATACCTGGGGAAAACACCGTACCTTCTATGCAATCTAGTTACATGAAAGCTGAGTTGCCTATAGGAATTACACATATAGCTAATGTTCTTTTTAAGGATGTGGTATCCTCATTAACTTGTAATTAACCAGTCCTGGGAAAGAAAGGAGAAAACCAAACTGTGCTATATCTTGGACTCAGTGCTTTGAAAAGTTGTTTTCAAAGAAGCCAATACCAGCATTCCTACAACTGTGGATACCAATCCATTGAGCTCACATCCTCCTTATTTGGCTTTTTCAGGTGTATGTCCAGTTTCTAATCTCCTCAGCCCTTATTCTTTTTGTGGCAACATGTAATAAAGTCCTGAAGCTGAAATTCCTTCTTCCCAAGAGTTAAAGTGATGGGTAAGGATCTTTGTAGAGATCCAGAGCCAGACTGCCTGGCCTGTGCTCTCCAGGTAAAACCTCTCTATGTTAGCAAGCAGCCAGCAGACTGCACCAGTAGTTGTCAGGAGCTCTGTGTGGGACTGGTGAGATGTGCCTGACCTTGGCAAGCTGTACCATGGCACCTGGGTGCCTTGAAACTCCTGATGGGGGATCAGTGTGCTTCTCAGAGCAGAAGAACCATTTCTGAGCATCCCTGGTTTGGTTTTGCTTTAGTTGGCTGAAGCGTGGAAGGTTGCAATGCCAAGTGGAGAGGCTCCAGCTCCCACCTTGCCAGCCAAGAGAGGTCTCGCTGCAGTGGGCAGTGGCAGGGCCCCTTGCACACCAGCCCCAAGGGTCTCCCTTAAGCACTGGACATGGTGGCAATTGATGTTTCCCACGAATGTACAATGTGCACAGGGTTTTACAGCTGCATGCTAAAGCTAAGACATGTAGCTGAGAAAGGAGTGGGTGAGCTCGCAAGACCTTCTGGTATATCTTTGGAAGATTACGGGCCATCCAGTTTGAGTCAACATTGTCTGTTAAACCAGGCCTACTGTTCTTTCCTCCTCAGGTCAGTCCAAATATAAGTGAGAATGCGAGTCCACCCATAAGGAAAAATTTTCAGGGATATATATCTCAGGCATGAAACAGAGCTGAAGCATATTATAGTACACATCAGGTCAAGAGCACTTCAAAGGCTTTTCTAGATCTTGTGTAGGACCTTAGTACTTGTAGTGCCTGATCTCCATTGCCATGATGAGATTTGGTGAAAAAGAGAAAACTGTTTTTCTGAGTATTTGAATTTACCTTTCTAGTTTCTTCTGTTTGTAGTGTTGCAATATAGACAGTAGCGGCTTAGTTGGCTCCAAAGGACTAGTTGTGGACACAGTCTTTTTTTCTGAGAAATTTTCACTGCAAAATAATCAATTAGCAAAGCACCATATCTTTCATATTTGTCTTTGGATTTTTTTAGCCCATTTTATGCATCCAGAGTTCAAGGCGGGCAGTTTCTGATAAACACTAAATAAAGAATTCGGTTTTGTAAAGTATAATGCCACAGCTAACACAGTCACATTGGAAGATACAGAACAGGTCATATTTCTGTCTCTGGTGCTGCATACAGTCTAATGATGAACTACTGAAGTTAGAGGCACAGTTGTTAAAGGCAGACATAATCCTCTTCAGTTAGGGCTGTGTATGGCATTAATTCTGCTTCCACACAAACTGAAGCTCACATCCATTTTCTTCTCCATATTCTTCTCTTCCCACGCTAGATGGCACTGTGATGTACATTATTAGAAACAAAAGCAGCTTTTGATATAATGTAAAAACAACACAAATTTCTGAAGAAAACCTAAAATGTCAGTGGCAAAAATGTTTGCAAATGTTCTGCAGTTCTCAGAGATGCCTTGTAAAAAGCATGTCTTATTTTCAGTCCATGAATTTTGTATCCTCTCTACCTCAATGTAATTTTGAGATGCCTGTGTTAGGGAGGAAGGGCTGCTTTCTGGAAACAATGTGGAATTTCGTTTCCATAGCTGTCAATCTGCTAAAAACTGAGAATGTGAACATGTTTGCAGGTATTCTGCAGGAAAACTTACTTACACAGCTTGAACTTTTGATAATTTTTACAGCTTCTTGAAAGAAATAAAGTTTATATCTAGGATATTTTTTTTTCCCCCACCCAGCTCTAGCACTAAAGTATTTCAGGTCAGGAAGATGAGCTTTGAAACAATTGCATATATCAAAAAATACTGTTTGAGTTCCTGTTATTATGACCCTAGTTAATCTTACACAATTTGGTGAGCAGTTTTTTGAAATAGCTGTTCTCCCATCCACTCTGTAAAAAAAAAGATTGCACAGCAGGGGATGTTAGCTGGTACACAACTTTTTCAATGTTATTGCAATGACAGCTTTGGGTTGGTGGTTGACATTAAAATGAAAGAAAAATATTTTCCAGCACAGTTTGTTCAAGAGCCAAAGCCATGACAAAGTTGTTTAACAGTACAGTTATTACAAAAGAGAATTGACTTTTAGAGACTTTTTTAAAAAAAGCCTGAAGCAACATAGAGGCACAATGTCATATCAGATAGTAGCACCACTTTTTAAACTGGAAAATAAACCTATTCGAAGATGTCAGCTCAACAATTGTTTTGCATTAGCTAAATGCAATGATACCAGCATCTCCAGAATCTGAGAGACTGTTTTCCTTTATGTTGCTATGATACCATATTATTATTTGATATGATATACTTTATCATCAGCCAACATAAGAATAATGGTCAAGAGTAAAAATGAATAATTCAAATCAAGAAAAAGCTCCCTTTCTAAAAAACACTGTTTATCACACAGTTTCCCTCTGAAAATTGACCCTGTGAAACTGATATCCGTAGGTTTCATGTTTGCTGTCTTTCAATAGCTCCAGTATCAAATATGGTTACTTTCCAAGCTGTTTGCTTTTTTAACTGCTATTTCTGCAAACTCATCTATGGTCCAGACTGATTTTCTGGTTCTCTAAAGTAGGAAAACTCAAGATACTAAAGATTATTGTCACAAGGGGACGAGTACAGCCCCTCGTCAAGCTGGTGAGGTTAAATAGGTTCACAGGAGGCAGCTAAATAAATTATTCTCATAGGAATGGGTAAAGCACAACAAGCTCTACTTGCTCATCAAAAGTAAAAATAGAGAAGCTGACATTTTTCACTAACATTTGCAGAATCAAGCCCAACCTCCTTTGTTTGGTGTATCTTTGAGTGACCTCCTGTCACTGGAGGTCAGGGGGTCTAGGAAATTCAGCGAGGAGCCCAGGGGCCCTGAGTGCATCTCAGAGGAGAGACAGGAGAAGATGCAAGGCAGCTCCATCAGCTACAGTCACACTCTTCCATGGAGCCAGGGCCACAGCAGCCCTGGTTTTAACCCACAGACTGTTGGGATGCATTCAGTTGTTAATGACGTTTATCTACCTCTAAAGAAATTCGGTTGCACTGCTGTAGGGCCTGGGGCACTTGCGGTCAGTGAAGTAACGTTTTGTGCTGTTTCAAGATGGAGCTTCCAATAAGTTTGTAGTTCACAGGAAATTGTGAACAGTCTTGCTTGATTGGATGATCTAGAGCAAAATCAAATTTTGAGACGTAATTTGTCAGATTAGAAATCCTTCTTCTCTGCAGTGAAGACATCTTTTGCCATTAACACAAGAAAGCACAAATTAATATGCCAGGAAATCATCAGGGTTAGAAGGGGTCACTTTTGAAATTACTCAACCCAGTAAAAGTGAACTCGAGTTCATGCTGTTTACAACAAAAGCACAGAAATATCTGAGGGATAGAAGAAAAAAGTTATAACTCCTGCTCTGCATTTGAATAGTCTTTCTTATTCCGTGCTTTATGTCCTTATCTTCTCTCACTCTGGTCATTACCTCTTTAACCATTTACCACCTTGGGAATAGGCAGTGTGCTGTAGGCACATGGTACTGAGTGGAATACTGAGTACTGGCGTAGTCCTCTCGAGAGCTGTGCTGCTGCATGCCACACTGGCCGTGATGGCACAAAACAACAATAAAGAGTTTTAGCAAAACAGAGCAACAACTGATATTCTGCAAATATGCAAGTAAACGGCTGTTTTGTTAACCAATGCATTCATACTATATTCTTCATTAATCGAATAGTGTCCAGTGCAAAAATTTAAATGTCTATATCCCATAATATTTAGATATTAATATGTTACAAATTATGCATTTTTATGTACTTAGTTCACCTAGGGGCATGCTTTGCAAGCTAACACAAATTAAAGATGATTAATGTTGGTTTATGACATGCAAATTAATGTCTCACCTGACTCATCAGAGCCTTATCATTTGTTAGAAACAGTGGTACCAAAAGACCACAACTAACTATGTGGTTGTCTTTTCCTGAAAAGAGGGAGTCTGTCTCTGTAGCACCACGCAGTATCATGAGGGGATAAATGGATTTGCTATAAATGAACTAGTTTGGCTACCAAAGTCAGTACAATCCCTAATGGAAACATCCGTCTGGGCTGATCAGTTGTATCTGATTTGTATTAGCATACAAAGTATGCCCACAGGTGAATTTAAGAAAAATTCAGTCTTGCAGTATAAGCTACCATTACCCAGAGACTAACTGTACCCAGAACACAAACTGCTTACTTCAACATCTAAATAAAATTTCCCCTCCTGTGTGGCAGGACAATAAGGATTGATGCAGCATGTTTGATACCTGCTAATTTAGAAAACAAGAGGGATTGTATCTGTGTAAATTGTCTTTCACAAACAGTATAGGTATTCCTTTCCTTGGGAACATGGGATTTAACATTGCCTCTGCTGTATATTTTTAAAAATACCTGAGGAGTGTAAAACGCTGTGGATCTATAGTATCAAAAAACACTGAAAACAGCTGCACAAATTTGCTGTCTTTGAGTAGCCAGCCACCCCTAAGAATTCAAGGAACCTGCTAGGGTATACAGTTTACTTGTTTGCTATCTTGACTTTATTCTGCATTTCCTTTAAATGTCTGTAAAATTCCAGTTATCACCACAAGTGTGCATCTCTACATGTTCCAGCAGGCCTTCACATAATTGTTTTCTAAAGTAGACCTGAGTTTTGTGGGGCTGCGCCTGAGGCACGTTTGGTGTGATTTGTTGTATGAGCAAATGAAGCTGGGGGCAACTGCTTTTACCTAAAGAGTCACTCGCCACGGTAACTTAGGATTTAGCTAGTGCATAAACTAGCTTTAGTTTCAAAGCTATAACCTGCATTAGTGAAACTTGAATTCTCAGCTTTCAAAATATGCTCAAATACACTTTGTCAACATTAGCTGTCATTCCCAGTGAGAAGGATGACAAGCAACCAGAATCTCTTGACGGACAAATTTGAACTTAGCTTTTTAACTGCAAAACCCAAGAATGAGAGTACATATGAGTAGCCATGCCATGTGTGTTACTAGTACTCTGTTCCTTAGATTAAAAAGAAATAAAAGAGAATTAATAAACTCTAATCTAATTTTCTAATCTCTCCATATAAGCTTGGAACTCCTGAAGGAGCAGTCAGATTTTAATGACTGGCCAGCAGATCCTGTTAGCTAGAACAGAGCTAACAGAACACTTCATAATATTTGTATAATTGTCATTACAATATTGGTAATTTTTTTGTATATGGTAATATTCCATACCTTCACAATTCCTCAATAAAAATCTCACCTTTTTCAAAAGCAGGCTAGATACAACATAGCCATTTTACAGATAAATACAGACTTAGCTGCAGCTACATACAGGGAGAACACTAGTGCTGTACTAATACAGAACTAAGAGAATGAAGACCATACTTTTAACACCCACAGACTACAAAGTATGACTGTTGTGTGCATACAAGCATAAATTATATGCACAGACCATTTGCAGTTTTGTGAGAGTAATGCAAGCCTTTTGCTAGTGTAACACAAATAAGCTGAATGCCACATTTGGCATCCTGACCTGCTAGCTCATGGATGAGTCCCAGACAGTAAGGCTGGCAGCAACTTACGTATCAACTGAGTTAACAAGAATTTTGTAGCAGAAGAACAACTTCCTGTTCATTAACCTCTGAAATAATTAAATTATGCAGTGCAACTCTAAAATTATATTTCCTTCTTGATTGATAACAAAATATTAATACTTCCCTCCTAATCATTTCTTCTAAGCTGAATTTGTATTATAATGTTGGACAAAACTCTGGCCTTCCCTTGCTTCCAGCCTCAAGTGCTAGATTTAAAAAAAAAAACCCAAACAAGATTGGTGCAGAATATTGCCTACATTTCTCTGTGTGTCTGTTTACATATTTATCTAATTCTTTTTTTTTAATTGTAATTAAGCAGTTGACAAGTGGCTGACTATATACCAGCATAACCCTTGAGAACTACCACTTCTCATAAGTAAGTTTAGTTTGCCTGTCATCAATACTGCCTGCCACTGGCTATTTACCAAGTATTAGTGTTTATGGTAGCATCAGTGGACTTCTCACACAACAGCAATCTAGTGGTTACTGTGCCACCTCTGCCAAGCTCCTGTTAGCCCAAGAAATGCTACTTTACAGGCTACAGGTTTGCAAAAAGGTGAGAAAAGAGTAATTGTCCTTGTCTCCCCACACCCCTCTGTTTTAATTTCTCTTCCAATCATTTTTTGGGTCATTTCTATGGTGAGGAAGTGCTTTAGTGCTTTTTGTGTTATGTGCTCTCTGGTGTTGAATTTGCTGATGGAGATCTCACACTCCTGCCTACCATAACCATGACTGCTATACTCCTACTTTTTTCCAAAGGTCTCTCTAGTTTTTTGTTCTTTGTTTGGTTCTTTCTTTGGTTCTTTCTGAACACCAGCAGACTGAAGCAGAACCTTTTCATGGACTCTGAGAAAGATAAATGCAGGCAGCATTATTCCATAAGATGTTGCTCAGATGAATTTGAGACTCATTAAATCTGGTTTATGAATATTTATTCATTATCATTCTATCTTGAGACCAAACAGTACTGAGTCTTCTTTATGCTGCATCCCATGCACCCTCAGAGAGAACCCTGCCCCTAAGAGTTGCCTAATATATTGAGACAAGTTGTGGGAAATGCAGAAGGCACATAAGGGAAACGGATGGTGGAAGGATGGCAAATGCCATGCTCATTCTACAGTTTTACTTTGAGGTGCATTTAACTAGAGGGAAAGAGAAGAGAAAACATAGGAAGAAAGCCTGAAGACTTTGTGAAGTGAGGAGTGGGGGATAAAAGAAATTTAGAAAATACAGTTGGCAATTTCGTTTTTAAAAATGCAAGGAAGCTTGGACTGAAGGACAAAGACATTAACTTTGCTGTGGCTTAAAATTCTTCTGAAGGTACTGCAGCTGCTTCAGCTAATGTAGTTTCTCACATCACCACCACCGTAAAATCGAAGTGGATTACCATGGGTCAAGTTCCATTTGTTCTTTACCTCCCAATTCTGGAACTGCAGGCTGAATGGAAGCATGGTGGAAAACAGCCATGGATGGGCCCCATTTTATCCCCTTCTTCCCCTCTTCTCCTTAAGGCTACTACTATTTTGTCTGCAGCTGCTTTATGCTCTTTCTTATCCACTTCATTTGCTCCTTTAAAATCTTTATTTTCTGGGGCTTTTCCAGTTTAATGACATATCTTGGAGCCCAGATTTTCTTCCAGACCCTTCAAGATTCATTTGCCGATCTTATGGTCTGAATAAGAGAAAAATAAAAATCCTTTCAGCCAGAGGAAAACAGAGTTGACAGTTTCTCTTCTGTGTATAAATAGCATTGCTCATCCCGCTGGACAACATCCAGACGTTAAAGGTTAACCTATGGACAAGGCTCAGGTGCAACAGTATTATCAGTCTGTAAGCATGTATCTGGTACCTCTGTTCTATTACTCACTTGATGTTCTGCCCCTTGCGGGGGGCTTCTGAGACTATCAGGTACTGGCATTACTGCCACCCGTACTGTGATGCCAGTTTACGTTACAGTACATTTACGCCAGGTCACTGGCTTCTAGATGTTCAGGATACTTTTGGATTATTAGCTCCTCCACTTGTTTCAGGAAGTGCCAGAGGGATCTGGCAGCAGCAGTGTTTGTGCTGGCTGTATGACGTCTCCCTAGTGAATACAAAGGCAGAAAAGGAAGATAACACCTCTTTCAGGAGAATTTTTTTTTACTTGAAGAATCCAACCATATGAGCAGGGTTCACAATAGGGATGTCACAAGTCATATTATTAGTAGAAAACAGGATTACTGAACTGTGAAAGTACGATCTTAAGTTAAACCTTATCCTAACCTTTTAAAGGTCCCAAACATGTGATGTTATCTTTGTCTCCATAGGAGACCCTGTATTTCTAACGATTTTCCCTGTTTGTTTTGGAGAGCAACTGCAACATTTTCAGCCCTGAAAGTAATACACAGCATCTAAGCAGCTGGGGAGAGCTGAAGCTGTTGCTATTGTCTTGCTAAATGGATACTAGTAAAAATTAGAAGTGCTTCTCAGGAAAAATCATGTAGAAAAATTTAGCTCTGATAGTGCTGTGCTGTCAGAGAAGGAAGCACATACCAGAGAATTCATTGCTTGATCCACACTGTTAAACATTCAGTGCTGAAAAGAGACATAAATAATGTAAAAATTGACTCTCCTATGGGAACGTTCCTTGACTCATTGAAGTATCTATCATGCCTGCCTTTCCTTCCTTCCTTTTTGTGCAAGAGCTTTGAATTAGATGTCCACTGTTAAAAATATTTTTACAAGTTCCTTGCAAAATCAGTCACTGTTTCTGGAGGGAGATGTTTTCCAAGTCTCATATGCAAAGTACAGTCAGAAACCTTGTGCAGTACCACACTGAATAATGACAGTAAATCAGGTAACTTATTAAGTTAATTCTTAAAATCCTTAAAACGTAAATATACCTACCAAACCAGAAACCCTATGTCATTTGTGCTCCCCACATAGAGGTACTTTTAAACTAGAAAGAGTGCACAAGCAAAGCCTAACTTGTAAGAAGTATTTGATAATGGGAAGCAATGTTAGAATTTTGAGAAAGGATTTTTAAAACCCTGGAAAAAAAAGGTTTATGACAGTAAGTTCTCAAAAAATGGCATAAGCTGCATAAAGCTGCCCTCCGCTTAATCAGCAGCATTATGATTTCTGTAACACACATTCAAATGGCTTCTGCAGTGGGCTTCTAATTGTGGTAAATTTCTCATGTGATAAATCCAGCTGGACTAGAAGACTACTAAAGAAGAATACTAAGAAGACTACTAAACAAGACATCAGCAGTTTGCCTGTGGAAGCTACAAATATGAAGAAATGGCTACAAGGCAAGTAAGAAAGTAGTTGAAAACATCACAACACTTAAAAGGCTGACTATGTTGCTAGTGAAAAGAGCCAAAATTACAAAGGAACGTACATTTGTTTCTATCCTGTCAAGTAATTGTATTGATAAATCATGTCTAACTACAGTGAGAACACCCAGCCTAGGAGGAGTTGTTCTCTAGACACGCTCAGCTCTCTTCCACAGCCAGTGACACAGGCAGTCACCATCCACTTAATCTTTTATGCAGTTCTGTATTTGAGAAGATGCAGCCCTGTTCATTCTTTGCAATAAGCAAGTTACAGCACACAAAGAATATCTCTTATTGGAGTGCTTTGATCTTTTTTTCCCCAAGTTTTAAAAAATTTCTCATGTTCTGCAACATTTGTTGTGGAAAATGAAAAAGTAAGAAGTTCCAGAATAGCTAATACCAAGATCTTGGTATATAACAACTATATAACATTGTATATAACAACGTATGTAACATGTATATAACAGTATTACATACATTGGCAAGCAATGTTATGGATGCAAAGAATAGTAAGAGCTTCCACAGGTACATTGGCCAGAAAAGGAAGATTTTAAAAAAATGGTGCAATCCTCAGTATCAATACAGGCTGAAGGATGAAAGGATTGAGAGCAGTGCTGCAGAGAAGGACTTGGGGGATACTGTTGGAAGAAAAATTAGACACAAACTGGCAATGTGCACTAGCAGCCCAGAAGGCCAACCATATCCTGGGCTGAATCAAAAGAAGCATGGCCAGCAGGTCAAGGGAGATGATTCTCCCCCTCTAGTCTGCTCTGGTGAGACCCCATCTGGGGTACTGCATGAAGCTCTGGGGTCTTCAAGCATAAGAAAGTCATCGATCTGTTCAAACAAGTCCAGAGGAGGGTCACAAAAACAATCAGAGGGCTGGAACACCTCTCCTATGAGGACAGGCTTAGAGAGTTCGGGCTGTTTAGCCTGGAGAAGAGAAGACTCTGAGATCTTATTACAGCCTTTCAATATATGAAGGGTGTTTACAAAAAAGTTGGAGAGAGACTTTTTACCAAGCCCTGAAGTGACAGGACAAGAGGCAATGGTTCTAAACTGAAAGAGGTTAGATTTAGATTGGTTATAAGGAAGAAAGGTAGAACAGATAAGTGGCACAGGTTGCCCAGAGAAGTTTTGGATGCTCCATCATTGAAAGTGTTCAAAGTCAGGTTGGATGGGGCTTTGAGCAACCTGATATAGTAAAAGATGTCCCTTCCCATGGCAGGGGGGTGGACTGGATGATCTTTAACAGTCCCCTCCAATACAAACCATTCTATGATTTTATGATTCCAATGTATAAATTGTCTATAACATTGTATATGGGCCAAATAGTGTTGGACACTATTTATATGTAATTATGAAATTTTATTTTTATAATATGAAACAGCATCACAATGAGAAAGAAAGCATCTCAGGTTGCCTAGCTAATAAATTGACTCAGAATCTGAAGTAGCAAGACTAAAGGCTTAAGCCATGTTTTCCCAAGAGCCATATAAGTGTTCTTCCTAATAAAGGATTGATTAGTCTGATGTTGAGTGTTATTCATTACTTTTTGGGTTTTTTTTTCAGAGAAATGTCCTGTCTGTGATGAAATTGATACATATAGAAGTTACAAGTCCTCTAAAAAGCTCTATTAGGAATAGCTTAATACATTCTGGCATTATTTTTTTTTTTATTTTCAAGAAAAAAAAAAAGAAGTCCCATTTGAGCTACTTGTCTCAATATCAGCTACAGATAACACACAGAAATGGGCACCTCTAGACTACTGTTCATTAAACCTTAAAACAGTGTTCTAAAATAGATCAGATAATTTGTACCTTCTCTCCACTGCCTACAAAGAGAAGACAAAACAGGCATTTAAAACATGTCTGTAAATAGATAGAGATGAATCCTACCCCCAATTTGCTATAGAGTCTGTCTTTCCTAAGTAAAACATTACAATTTTCTGTGTCCTACATTTTCTCTATGTAGTCTAGATAAGCCATGTGCATTTTTGGAGGTTATGTTTATGCTTGCCACCTAGAAAATGGGGTACAGGTCTCTCAGCAGTACCGTAATAAAAATAATCCACGTTATCAAAAAAACTTAAAAATTGCTAAGCATCAACTGTGGTATCTAAAACAGTAGTTTCATTATGTAATAGGCAGTCACATAGGAAATCCTGCTTACAAAATAAAAAATTTAAATATGGGGAGAAAGCAGCTGTCTCATTAAAACTTTTTGTATCTGTAACACAGTGTTTCCAAAGTTTTGCTTGGAGCACTCTTGGATAGACAACTACCAGATATGCATTTGAATAGACCCCTTCTTACTTATATTTCTAATGTAATGACCTGAAAACCTTTTTTAGTTTCTTCTGCTTCTTGTTTCTTTCTTCTGACACTTCTCTCTCTCTTCTGTGGGATCTTTTTATTTCTTGTCATTCACTCTTCTTTGTCCTTTTTCTTCAGCTTTCCCTCCCTATATTGTCCCTGAAAATTTGCATTAACACCTTCCTGTCAGGAAGTCACAAAAAAATTTTGCATGGTGACTTCAGTGGACATGTAACTTCCTTCATTGATTTCCATAGATGTTTCCACATTATAGCAACAAAAGAGCAAGATGATAGTAAAATAAGCTTTTACAGCGTAATTCATAGTCAGGTAAGTTCTTCAGACAAGAAGGTTCAGTCTTGCAGTAAAAAAAAAAAGCCCAGCTTTTCTTGGGAAGTTGTCTGACAAAAGGCTTTCTAAGCTTCCACAGCTTATATAAGCTTATATAATATAAGACAAAATCTCCAATAAAAATCTTGGAATTCACATTAACAGGTACAAATATGTTGGAAAGCTGCATGTTTATAATAAGATGTAAACCAGATCATTATTCTCCATATAGAGAAGTATTAAGTAATGCATTATGACTACAGGTAAACACAAAACTCTGATCAGGCAAAAGCATCTCTCTCTAAGCCAGCCAACTATTGCCTTGCTTCTGGTGCAATTTTTGTTTTGAAAAACATCATATAAGATATCCTAGCATGCAGTGAACCTGTTTGGATTCAGTAAGGTTAGTGCCTGAACTGCTGAATTCCATGTGGAATAAGGAACACGTGTCAGCCCTGTTTGCCCTAAGGCCCATGAAAAGGAATCTGTCCATGGAAACAAGATAATTTCTTAGCAATGTAATTTAAACATTCCTCTCTTCTCCCCATATTATGAAAGATATTGTTAAGCAGTGCAAGATGAAAATCAGAAGCAGCTCAGGCATTCCTTTTTGGCTTGCTGACTTGCTATTATCTTCCAAATCCATGCAAATTATTAACACACAAAACAGTATTCAAGATGCTCCTGACTTATTTATAACAGATAAGAGATACCAGATATGCACAAGCTCCCTTAGTTTCTGAAGGAACTGGAGGTCCTCAGCAAAGGGGATTTTCCCCAAAGATTTTGAGCCTTTATCATTTTTCATTTGACTGCTAGTGAAGGTCATATTTGAAAGTAACAGTTAATTTATCTGAGATTATAAAGTTACAGTTAACTGTATTCTCTAAGTTTCTCTATTACAGTGCCCCAGCAAAAATATTCCAAACATGAAATCTTCTGGCAGATTCTGGATGAGTGTGAAATGACCTAGCTCTGATAAAATTTGTGGAGCTTTGCTTGGGCAAATCAAGCCTCACACAGTTATAGGGAAAAAAAAAAAAAAATTAAACAGAATAAAATTTTCAATGTCCTTGCTGGTGTAATCTCTCAAATCAGCTTGAAATTAGACTTGGGGATGCTCATCTCAAAGAATTTTTCCATCTGTAGGTCATTACCATTTGGGGATGGATTACTATTAACAATTACCAGCCAGTCTAAGGTCCTCCCAAGCTAATGCGCTATCTTCTCTATAAGGAAATGGTTTCAGCAATTTTGAGAATCTGGTGTCTCAAACTCTGGTTTAGGATATGCCTTATAACAACAACAGCAAATAAAAATGATACAGGTAAAGCTTAACAGTGTGCCATTGGAAGCCCTGACAGCTCTTAGTAATGCATTCCACAAGAGACAATTCTTTCTGGCATTTCCTGTGCAGTAGGTAAGTCCCTTTCCCCCATCCCTCCCCCAGTCCAGGAAAACTTCTTGACTGATGCCTGACACCTGGAAAAAGCCAAGATAATAGTCATCATCAAGAACAATACAGATTAAATGGATATTTCTGATCTCCTCCTGAGAAGAATGTATTGTATCTCTTCAACTGATAACTTACATTGTCTGTATAAACCATTTGTGTCTTGTAAAGTAACTCACTGACCATAGTGAGCTTTTTAAACCATATATTTTTCTCATCTAGAATATGCATGGAGAGAGAGACAGATATATGTGCATACATTTGTATGCTCAAAATGGATGCAAATAAAATAATAATGCTAAACTTCAGTTAAATTTGGGGTACAGTGCTGGAGCCAATGTTTAATATCTATACAAACTTTTTTTGCTTTTCTGTTTTCAAAATCTTACCATCTTGCAAAGCAGAAGCAAAAAAAAATAATCCACAGGATTCCTACAGTTGTATATTCTAAGCCTCAGATGAGGGAAAAGGGTACTTAAAGTCAATGGAAATGTTTCATTTGCTAAAATTTGGGGAGTGGCTCTGCTTATTCACTGTAACTTAGTGGAGAATTCATGTTCATTTTCGGCTCGCTGCCCACCACCACCCCAGGGACTATCCCACAGAGCTGCTCCTCAGCCCATCCAGTCCCAGCTCACGTCAATTCAAAGGCCCTGCCCCCTTGGGGGCAGCACTTGGTGTTTGTCCCTGTCAAATTTCATGGTGTTCCTCTCAGCCTAATCCACCAACATCTGTGGGTCCCTCTGGATGTCTGTTCTGCCCTCTAGCATATGAACTGATCCCCTCAGTCTGGAGTCACTTGCATATGTGATGAGAATATACCCAATAAAGCTGTTAAGTAAGACAGGTTCTAGGACAGACCCCTGTTGTTCTCCAATTGCCATAGGTATCCAAGTAAAGTATGAACATCACCCTCATAGACCAACCATCCAACCAGTTTTTCATCCAACTAGTTGTCCACCCATCTACCATAACATTCTAATTTTTCAACACATGTTGTGGGAGACGGCATCAAAATTCTTGCTGAATTCAGTTAGGAAGCCTGTAAACTACTGGAATATGGTAGGTTATGCTAGGGAAAAGATCAGTCTGTACTTACCCTCTTTCCCCTAAAAAGCCTGTATTAACTGTTATTAGAGGCAAGATGGGCTTTATGGACTTCTGATCTGAGTGCGTCTTTACATTCTTGCTATATATTCTTCAGGCATACCTATTTATCAGCAGAAGTGCAGGTTCAAATACACCTATATAGAAAAATATGATACTTTTTTCACTCTTGCCATATCCTATACTCCATTTACAGTTTTTCTTCATTCTCCCACCAAACTCTACAATGATGTCAACAAAACTGAAGAAACAAATAACCAGAGAGTAGAGAATGACAGCTGCATTTACAGGTGCCAGAATAATAGCTAAAGTCTGCTTTTGACATTGCTCAATGATGCTGAAAACTGTAAAAACACCAGTTTCAGATATTTCTTTTGACCTTCATTATAGTGGCTGACTTCTTTTCCTAGATGCTAAAAGCTGCAGAAGCCAGCAGCTTGTTCCATGTATTCAACTTGTGCAGGACCAGCACCTGTCAAGTGCCTTTAACACATCTGCTCTATCAGTTTTATCGATATGCTTCCTACAAGTCTATGGAGAGGGGGTTTGCAGAAACAGTGTTGCTCAACATCTCTTCACAGCATCATTTTGAAACAGCTCTTTACAAACTCTTGTTTCTATCAATCTACCATCTCCTACCTACATGGAAAAAAGCACTAACCCAAATGGTCAAGACTATCCGATATGTAACACCATTTTCTAATTGCTTCATAAGTAGTATTTCATAATGAATCTATTATCTGTGTTGGAATAATCTTTTTAAAAGGCAAGCATTTACTAAGGGGAAAATTCAAAACTTCCTTTCATTGGAATCTCCTGTACTCATGACAGATTTTCCATGCATGACCTAACCATTTTAGTGTTGAGCTCCTCGTTGCCCAAAGCATAGCATTGTAATTCTACAATCTGCTACTCACTTTGTGTATAAAGAATTCCTTAACTCCTCAGGGAGCTATTGAACAGCATATATGGCAGCCTGATCACAAAGTTGCTTTACATTTTTAATCCTTTGGTTGTAAAGCATTGTTCTTCCTTAGATCAGAAAAAAAATCATAATTCTGGAGTCAAGACCTCATCATTGCTAACATTCTTTTGGGAGTGCTGTAATGGTCTTTGGTATACTGATACAAAAACAGTGCCACATGGAAAATTCAGTGAACATAGAGAAAGCACCCAAGGAGATCTAAGGCTACAGCTATGAGCTTAAAATCTTGGTGAATTTTAATCTCAGGACTATTTTCTACTATAACAGTCTCTTAAATCTTGCAGCAAAGACTGGCCTAATAGAAATGATAATACATTGAGGTTTCTGATTGTGGCAGATTACTGACTTTCAATGGGTGGAGGTGCCTTTTTGATCTTTTTTATCTCAGCTTTCGGTAATATGTTTGACTTGAAACTTGGGACAATTTTTTGCCCTTAAAATAGCTATGCTTGCTTGATTTTGTTCACTACAGTGATGTACTCAGAATTGGTCTTATTACAAACTACTGAAGTGAGGTGAAAGATATGAGCTGACTAATAAGGAAAACTACACAACATGAAGACTGAAAGAGGGGAGCATTACTAATTTGTTGGTCTGTGCTCTCTTATGTGGATAGTGGTATGTTCAATGTGGACACATTTCTTAAGACTGATAAATCTTGGAGAATTTCAGCAGGCCAGGTCCAAATTACATCTTTGGTCATGCATCACAGGAGTACATGTCAAATTGTCACCAACAGGCTTAGCATTATCAGGGAATATTATTCAAATAATATTACCTTTGTTTAGTAAACAAGACAATGTTGCTTTCTTACGACCTAGGAATTAAAAGACTTCTTTTTCTTTTCTCATATTTTCTATTAAAAATATTAACTGTTCCAAATGATTTCTGTTTTCTGGCTGGAACTGATGCTGCACAGTTTTTGTTTGGGTTCATGTCTAAATATTCAGAGGCTGGCAGTCTTAAAAATTTGAATGTAATTTTTAATATGCCAGAAAGCTTTAAAAAAAAGGCAACACAGAATAAGCTAATAACATTTCCATGTAAAATTTGTCAATAGTTCCTGTTATCTATTTGGGCTGAAAAAAACCCAGCCTGGTGGAATTTGTAGCCATTAAATCAGTTTTCCAAACTCCTGGGGCAGGGTTTGGATACATGTATGCCACATATCCCATCTTCAGATCTGTTTTGAGCTTAAGGAGGAATGTGTGAATACTTTCTTGCTACACCTGAGTCAATTTAGCCATTTTTATTCAAAGTCCATGCTAATCTCTGATCTTTAGCTACTGCCAGAGGGAAGTGTGAAACCAGAGCGTAGGTCAAGTGTGGGAAAGTGCTCATTCCCCTAGATGCCTGAGGCTTTCAGTTATAATACTCAAAAATTATATTATTTTCCTCATGACTGTCTTAGGACTAATCTAATGCTGTTTTTAATGACAGCAGTTTAAGATAAATTATTTTTCTTACAGTCATAGCTCAAGTCCAGGTTGAGCTTCAAAAGCAGAGCAATCCCTGTCAAGTGGCAAGAAACTGTGAAATATAATTAGAACTTCTTGTAGCCTCTACTCAAAAAAGACTTAAACCAAAATTATGTAATTCTTTTTCTCTAGAAGAGCTTGTCTGGTGGATTTACTTTCCTATTAAATCCAATAGTAGTGTAAATCTTCTATAACACTTTGTCAAATAGCAGCACAGAATTTGCTGGAAGAATTTCACTGACCTTAATTGTGCCTTGCTCTGGTTGTCTGCGTGCCTAGGGAGACGAGAAGTAAAAATGCTTTTGCATTCCTTTCTCTCTGAACAAGCAGGTCTTCCAGACAGGAAGTTCTCTTAGATGTTTTCTGCACGCTCACGGGGAAGCCTTTAACTATTGTCCCCAGTTGCGCATTAATTCTTAGATAACTGTTTTCTTGTGTGGTTATTCTGATGTTGTGCAATGGTTTTGCTGTTGTAGCTTGTGTGAGAGCTTGAGGAAAGGTGTTTCTTCTCATGAAACTGCTCATGTTGCCTATTGCTGAGGAACATAAATGCTCTACAAATACCAACTAACACAACACTTCTGTGAAATAAAACAGCCTCATCTCAGTTCACCAATGGAGCAACCTTGCAGATAGAACGGGATTAAAGCCAGGCCATAATTTGTGCCAGAGTGGGTAACTGAACCCCAAAATTCTGGCCCTTTGATGCTCACTTAGCTGGGTCCAAAGGAGTAGGAGTAGGTTCATCAATTAATACATGAGGCTGTTTCAGTTGCAAATGTCAAAGTCACTTTTATGATGGGTCATTGCTAATTTATATGAACAGGCTCATCCCAAGTTACCATGAGTCATTTTCTGCCTTTTTCTTTTTTCAAATGTTTTTGTCTTGTTGTACTTTCTGTATTAGAGATTACTGCCTTTAAAATAAAAATAATTTGAAGCTAGGAGCAATACTGTTGCTGTATCTCAGTGAATTATAAAGAAATATTGGTTTCAGAGGCACCAGGAGAATAATGCATTCAGAATAGAATACCTTCTTAATGCAAGAAGATAGAAAGTTATTTGTTTTGAAAATACAAAATAAAAATTCCACTACATGTATTAGGCACTGAGCAACATGATACAGTATCCAATACATCTCTTACAATACTAAACTGTGTATTTTAACATTATTCAGCATTTCTTGTACATATGATGAAATTGTTTTTATTGGCCTGGATTTCAGATTTTCCATTGTGTGTACTTGGAAATAGAAACTCATATCTGGGACTTCTTGGAGGCCCAGTTAGAATGAATGATTCAAATGAAAATGAATGTTGTCAAATGTGTTTCTCCCAGTACTGATACCATAGTAACCATGGTCTTATTTTTTAATGATACCAATGTAAATGTGCTCAATTAACCGCTAAATATTTTTCTCTTCACAGACGCCTTTGCAGAAACAACCCACATGTTAAAAATCTTAGGTTCATGTTGGATTCCTGCTGCCTTCTATTTTCTTGCTTGCAGTAAAGGTTCTATGGTCCGCAATAAGCTGTCAGCAACTCAGATTGTGCTCTCCGTGAAAAACTGCATGAGTTCACACAAACAGACTAGACTTTAAGTCATGACTGGGGTTGAGACACAGCCTGTGAATGATGTGGTGGGTGGGTGACCTCATTTCCCCTCCCTATCTCGGAAGGTCAGTATCCATTACGTTTGATCTTCAGAACTCCCAGAAATAATCACCAATAGAAAATTTGCCATGAAATAAGCAAATAAAGTTCATAATAACCAATATGCAAAAAAGGGATTTAGTGAGAAGTTACCTTTTTATAGTAATTTTTGGAATAAAACAGTATATGCAGATAAGGAACAGTCTTGAATCAACTTTATCTTCCATGTGGTTGTAGAGCATTGCAAGCCAAGGAGTGATATAGAAATTTCCTCACATTTACTCATTAATACACCTCAACTCAGCTTTGATACGGTTGAATTAATTTCTACTGCAAAATTCAAATAATTGTTCAGGAGTTCTCCTGAGCTATTCAACCACATCACTATGTTGCATAAAGCAGTGTAACCAGAAATGGCTTCAAAAGTGCATTTTGCCTCCGAGCAATCTTTTTATAACTGCGGGCAATTGGTATTTGTTTTCCTTTTGATTTTCATATAACTAAACTGCTTATCAATAATTGTTCTTCTCACTGCTTGTATATTACCTCTGCCTGTTTTTTATAACCCAAATTAGAGACAAAATCTGCTCTCTTTTACATATGTGGAGTTTCCTCTCCAGCTCCTTCAACCTGAGCTAAAATTTGTTTCTCCTTTGTTACTTTGCCCTTTTTCAGATTTATTCCCTCCTTTTATATCTTTAAAAAGAAATGTATTTTGAAGGTATTTCTCCTCTTCAAATGGCAACAAAAAAGGATTCTTTGAAATGGTGAAATAAAATGTTAATTAAATTTTTATATCTGCTTCATCAGATTTTCTGCTTAAAATAATTACTACATCTACTTCATAAACATGATTAGTGTGATTGTCCTAAAGCACTTTTTTTCAGGGGATTTACCATGTATTGAAAAAAAATTGTTCAGACATAAATAGATGTTTCTGAAGGAAGAATCTCGGGTTCTTTAAATTAAAAACCTTCAGAGAAAGGATTTTATTTTTATAATGCATCATTTACCTCTATGATGCCATCAAAATAATGAATAATAATTACAGAATGTGTAAGAAGTATGAAAAAATATTTTCTTCTTTTCTGAATATTGTAATATATTTAGCCTCCAGATATCCTCAAGAAAACAGCATCTTATCAAGGGCAACTATTGTTATTAATCAAAGTAGCTATTTATGACATATGAATAAATGGCTTTCACTTTACACACAAGGACAATATAGATGATCTGCAGATATCAGTTGTTTATCACACTGATGTATTTTGTTATCATAATGCCGTTACCTTGCCACTGATTCACTGGATGCAAGCTGCTTACGGTTTCAAGGCTTATTCTGGTGACAAAATATGAAACGAGAGCCTTATGAATATTCAGAGGCTTTCCTCATGGCACTAACTCAGGTCTATTTATAGTTGTGATTTATGGAGTTTATGAGCACAGCTAGAATTTGAGTTCAATATTAACATTCCTTTCATGTGTGACATGACAGTTTATAGTTCACAGCATCTCTGTATAACAATTACCGGTAAATAAAAATGATTTTTTTTTTTTTAATCCATTAGTTTAAGACAAAAATCATCACTCCAAACCTGAAAGCTTAGTTCTTCTGGGAGGGAGGAGAAAAGAACATAGGGGAGAATTCACTAAAACTTTTCCCTGGAAGACACACAAAATCCTCTTGTTCCTGGGCAACCAGAGAGTAGGTTCCTGTGTCCAGCTGCCATGTTCCCAATGAGGAGGAAGGACTGAAATACCAGAGCTGAATCCAGCTAAATGTGCATTTCCATGCTTTATGCTTGGTACATCCTTCTAGACCTCTCCCGGGTGGAATCTTAGGACACATAAACAAGCTTGTGTCTTGGCCTCAATGACAATTTCTGTGAGTATCTGTGACACCCACAGTGTGTGGACCTCTTCTGTCTGGTTGACTACCATAGCCAGCAAGAGGGTCAGTGTCTGCCCACAGCTAAGAGGGAAGGGAAATGGGGACAGAGAGCCAGAACAAGGGCAAGAAACACTGAGCCACAGCTACGGGAGTGCCTGCCCCAGAACAGCAGAGAATTTTGATTTCCAACAGGACACGGAAGTGGGAAAAATAGGCACAGCTTGGGGGATGGAATCTGCAATTAAAGAGCAACTCTGAGTGTGCCAGGATAATCAAGTTCAAGGGTTTTTTTATGACAGGAATGGGTTTAGTCAATAATAACCTTAGGAAGAGAAGAATAAAGCAACCTGTCATAAATGTAAAGACTGAAGTTTGATATCTAAACAGGGATGCATTTGGCACTGTTTGGCCTTTTGGGTTGGGGCTTTAATTTCTTCAAATATTGTCTGCAGCCGGGAATAAGATGCAAGCAGGCAATAGAGAAGTTTATTGGTGCATTCAAATCTCAAATGGCTGGTTTGGTTATCCTGCTCCTGCTCTGGTTTAAGTTTATTACAAAATATACCCTTAGGAGAGGGATTTGGTTTTCCTAGGTCACATTTCTCAGGCCTTCTTTTCCACTGTTATTATTTTTACTTCTACTTTTACGTTGATATCTTTTGAGACATTTGTCTTGTTCACTAATGTAGTCATTCCACAGTTTCTAAGAGACAGCTTGGGAGTTTGTCTTTCAGAATTGTCCCCTCTAAAAATGTTATTTCAGGGACCTTAGGCACTAAGCTGTCAGCTTTGCCTCCCAAGGCACATTGTCTAGCTTTCAGTCTTTTACTATAGGGTTTTAGTTTATTAAATGTTAGTGGCAAACAGACTTTTGACAGTAGCATCTGAAGCAGATATTCCAGGAGCCTCTCTAAACTCATAACTACTGCAAGGCTGTTTGCAAGACGATGACTCAAGAGTTGATACAGCTAAATTTGGATAACTTCTGGGCACCTGCCTTTGCTACTTCTCCTCTTCACAGTAGGGGTCTATAGAATGACAACCCAACTGTACAAGCTAGACAGGAGGCACTATGCATTTCAATATGCCCTAAATTGAATGATCTTAGAAACTGTATGTCCCATGGGATATCCAACATATCCAAACAATAGGTAGTCTAAATGCAAACTATTAGCTTGCAAAAAGAGTTAGATGATCTGTCTAATCCATGTAATTTGAGGGCTCACTGCACCTCAGGCAAGCTGAAAGCCAAAAGCAAAATGCAGCTTTCATGACCCTACCTCACCACTGGGTTCTCTGAAAGTGTTATGAAGGATTTTAAATTAAGCACTAAGCAGGTGGCAAAATGAGTTCACCATAAATATCACAGCTGACTGACTGTAAAGTTTATAACCACAGTTGGCAGCTATGTTTCAGAGAATTAAAAAAAAGTCACTGTCCAGTTGAAATAGTCAGTCATCTGTAAATAAGAGTAGAGGCAGAAGCTGCAGAATTTTTTATATTGTGACAGTCATAGACCTCAATAATTTGGGGCATCCAGGCAAAAGTCAGGGACTTCACTAAGCCACATGACTTTTCACCATGAACTCCCCAACTGCAATGGAGTTTTTAGACTTTATTCGTGCTTCCCCAAAGCTGCTTGAAATTTTGCATAATTCAACTTTTCAGGGTGAGTAAAGTTTAGAGGCATGTACTAAAGGAAACTTCAAAAACAGTTTGAATGGAAAATTCTTGCTTATCTCTGGCAGAATATAGTCACGTTTCTACATTTATATTGATGCGCAACTAAAGATATTTTATTTTTAAGGAATCATTACTCATGCTAGAAAGCGAATAGGAAGACTGGGCCGGAAGAGTGATTTTGAAAATAAAGCTCTATTGAGAGGTTAAAAAATCATTGATCATTGATTTCATGCTTGTATAACTGTAAAAACAGAAGCAATTCTACTGAACATCATTTCATGAGTGTTCATAGCAGAAATAAGCCTCCTGCTTAGTTTTAATGGCTTACTGACTCATTACAAGTAAATAATAATTACAGACAGTGTTAAATGTTAATTTAAAGAAGCTGAGACAAGGGCCTCTAATTGTGTCTTTTTCCTGGCCTTTATCCTTAAAATATGAGGTTATTCCTTACTGATAAGCTTTTTGTGGACTGATACCATTGGAAGTCATGAATATAACCAGCAGATGATTTTGCTCCTAACTCATATTTGTAATTGCACAAAAAATAATTTTTCATTCTTTCTAAAACATATTTCACATTTACTATTTTCTCTACTACTTTTCTTTAAATATGGCATGGATTCCCAGCCCCTGCACAGGGATCTCTTGAAACACAGAGTTATCTATTTTTAGAAAAATAAAATCCCACATATATACCTTATGATTATGTAGCTCCGATCCCATCTGTTCTGTGAAAGTGGGAAAGTTTATTTCTCTCTCCTTTTTTCTCCTTTTTTCCCATTTTTTTTTTTCTCCTCTTTGGTTTAGCTTGTGCCTACAGGAGTGCTAATTGAGAGCTGTCATCTAGTGCAACCCCTGCTGACGCCAAGTGGAAGTCTTCAAAAATAATTAGCTAAACAGTGAAAGTGACACAGGGAGAAGAGAGACACATTAACTTAGGGATTTGTTTATATGTTCGAGGAGACAAGACAGTATCTATGGAGGAATAAGAAAACCCTGAGTACTGTGATGTCTTGGTTCTCCCTACTTTGGTGTTTTGCCCTGAACACAATAGCCAAAGTAAGTCAGGTCCCAAAAGCATAGTGTTATTACTCACAGACAAAAAGAGGAGGCAATACTCACTGCAAATAGACATTCCTCAATTTACAATGATAAAACTAATCAGCAAGATTAGTAACAATGCAATATTCATATTATGAACAGAGGTTGCCACATATTATCTTATCAGCTAGATACGTCAGCATCTAAACAGGAGGACCCAAGTGCAGTACAAGAATGACTCCAGAAGCATTTTGTTTCCCAAAGGAGGTAATAAAAAGGTACCTTTTCAGCAGCCACCACTGAATAAGCAATTGGCTGGGATACTGTTACATTGCAAAAAGTAGATGACCCATGCAACTAACAGTTCTTAAAAGATGCAGTAATTTGTGACTGACAACAGTGCTCAAAGGTTCAGGAGCACAGCTGAGAATATTTTTAGCTTTCATGCTAGTCACTAAATGCTTTTGTTAATTGGAAAGTTAAAGAAGATGCCAAGTTCAGTCCAGAATGTGAATCACAGAAGATAAAGAGCACAAAAAAGCAAGTAAAGAAGTTAATACACCAAATGCATACTGCAAAGAAGCAGGAAAAGATATTGAAAGGGCAGATGTGGGGATATGGCAGTAAAATCCTGATGAAAGAACAAGGTTAGATATAGCTCTATCTCAGTCCCCAACCAGTAGTCACAGAAATGTACCTATATCTTTTGTATCACTTCTGGTAAATCTAGCCTTGAAATGAAGTATCCTGAGTTACTAACCATAACTGTGACAAGAGTTATTGTTATGCCAAAAATTAAAGACAAATCAAAACAATCAAATTGGAATAAATCAACGAAAAAAGCAGGAACTCAGACAATAAGACTGTGCATGGAGGATACTAATGCAGTGCAAAATGGCAAAAAATGAAAAGATTTGGAAAGCTCAGAGAAGCACCAGATGCAAAGACAAAGCAGCACGCAAATAGAAAATGGCATACCAAATAGACTGCGGGACATCAGTGAATACACCAGTCTACAGAGACTTCCACAGCATTGTGGAAAGGGGAAAAACAAAACTAAAACCCAGACAAATTTAAATTATATAGACAAAACACAATTAGGACAATATGAATTACAAGTAGACTACCAAGCGAAACTAGCGAGGCTTAAATTTCAGAAGTGCCATGGCCTTCAGCTCAACTAACAGGGAATATATGAACTTAGCGACACTGGGCATGGGACAAGAAAATTTCTATGAATAGGTACAAGAGTTAAATTAAGATTTTTAAAAAGCTGAATACTAACAACCTGTCTTTGCCAGCATGTCTTATGACAGCATTTTGAGCATGCTGAGTACTGCAGTCCCTGCCTCAGATAGCCGGAGGTGTTCGGTGGCCGGGGACCGGCAGCTCCGTCAGCTAATGGTCTGGTTACAGGAGCCTCCTCTTGGTGCTTCAAGGGCTTGGTTCTTAATAATGTTTGTATAAATCCAGAAGGAAAAGGAAAGAAAGGAATCAAAGAAAGCAGAAGACATTGTTGAAGTCAGACGAACCAGAAGGTGGGTAAAGGGCACAGTAATTATTCAGAGGCATAGAACTAAATTTTCGAACAAAATAGTGATTAAATCTTACTACCGAATGCTTAGAATAGGCAGGAAGAATACACTTCAGCACTTCAGTGCAAAAAGACTGATTTGACAAGTTACATTGTGTGAGAAATCCAATTGCTTTGCTACATGTTAAACATTAAAAAGTAAATACTGATTTTGAAGGGAAAAAAAACATTGTGAAAGAAAACTAACAGTAACACTACCAAAATAAACCAGTATCTATATTACAGGTCAGTCAGTGTCCTGCTGGCTTTAGGAAATATTCATGTATAGACATGACAAAACCATTACAGATAAGGACTTCAACCTCCCCAATCTTTTAGAAGGAATCAGGGAAGTAAATCTAAAATAAAATAAAAATAAGCTGGAATTGTATTTAACTGCAGTATCATATTCAAGACATTTGTAAGTCTCCCACTGTAACATGAATCTAAAGAAAAACAGTGAACACAATACAACAGGTACCTGTGCCTAAAAATGTGAACTAATTCAGCAATATTACTTCTTCTCAGCTGTGTGCAAATGCTTTGAGGCATGTAGCAGACAAATAAGCAAGGGCTGTGGTTACCTCATTTTTGAGCCAGACTGTGAGGTTAGCTGCTGGTCACCAACCCCCCTGTCCTATGCCATGATGCGAATAAATAGGCAAATTTGCAGTGTGATGCCAATGAGTCAATGCTGGGGGCTTTGTTATAATGAAAGGAACAGCTGGTAGCTTTCACTTCAAGGTCCCTATGGCCATCTGAACAGAAATACATACAAATTGAAAAAGAACATCAGGCAACTGAAGTTCATACATGCATTCAAGGGGAAGAAACCATTTTTGGAAGAAAAGAACAAAATATCAAAAGGCATTTTAAAGGATACTCCCAAACATATTTAAAACATGCTAGTGAAAGAAGAATGCAGTGTGTGAGATCACCCCTTTCCTGCATGAAGCAGTATGAAATAGAATGAAAATAGAGGTTTTAAATAGGGCGATCCTCAAACAGACCAGAATAGAGAAATATATGGAAAAAAACCCCAAACCAGTAACTAAGTACCAGTTCCAAAACAGGGACTGTTTTTTTTTTTTCAAAAAAAAAAAAAAAGTGAGAACTAGCTTAAGGTAAAAACTTACGCGTTGTCATACCTGCTATTCTCTCAGAAGGGTTGAATGCCAAAGGAGAAACTTCACTTAGTTTCTGAGATCTGACAGATGTGCATATAAAACAGCCCATTCATAATATCAGATCACTGAGAACAGAAACCTCCTCAAGAATACTTGGAATCCCCTCTGGGATGGAAACCTCTGGCCAGAGAACTGGTGGCATTCACAGTAGCTCACTAGGAATAGAGGGGTGTGGAGAACAGACATTTTGTGTTCACACTGGATTCTTCATTTCAGATCTGAGCTCCTTTAGAAACAATCACAAATTCAAAACTGACAAATTTGTGTAGGAGAAATTCTCCTTACAAAAAAATTTTTTGGCATTGTAGTGGGACTACCTGATTTAATTTGAATTTAAGACTTTAATGGGATCATTTCAAATAAAAAATTGAAATGAAATTTCTATCTATCTTTCTCTACATATATACATATCCTCTATTATGACAATATAAATTTTTTCTCAGTTTCTTTCCACTGGAAAAAATCTGGTGAAATCAACATAGTTTATAAATTCCCATAATTTCAGTGGAAATTTGCTGACAAATGTATTCCCATTGAGATAACTCTTGCTCTATCATCTCCTGACAGCAAATATCAGAGTCAAGTTCTGTTCATCACAGTCATAAACAACAGTTAGTAACTTCCTGGGATGACCATAAGTGTTTCTACAGAACACTTTGGTGACCCTGGTGCTACTTATCTATAATAAATTCAGGGTCAGTAAAGGGCACATGTACAGAGATGTTGTATGCAGACAAGTCCAAGCATGTTCTGTGAGATACAAGCTCCATTCAAGTTTGCTCAGCATCACCCAGACATGACTGTGCCACTTCTAGCCAGGAACTTGGGTCTATCTACTGTCTCTCTTGTATTCCTGAGCAATTCAGAAGACACAGACTATCCCTGGGGGTCTGTCCTAGCTCACAATACTCTGAAAGTCAGCACAGCTCTCCTACACAGATTGCTGCAAATACAGCATTGGGCGCAGCATAAGAGCACGCAGAAATAATGTGGGCATGAGGAAAAAGGAAGTAAGGAGAAGCTATTTATTCTCAGGAGCATTACCTGCCTAGTTCCTTCTTCTGTAAATATGAAGGATTGAATAGGGGAGGTCTTGAATTGGGAAAGTCTGAAGAACAGAAGTTGCATATTAATGGTCTTGTGTTGTGTTTTATTCCAGTTACTGTGAAAAGCACACTAAAGCCTAAAGGTAGTGCTACTCATCATTGTTTTATTTCACGCTTATCCGATAAGAAGTCAGGACAGATTTTATTTTAATGCAGCAACTAAGTGCCAACACTGATTCAGATCAAAGGGAATACTTGCTTTAAATCACAGAGTTAATACTATTTTGTTCCTGTGTTCCCACAGACTGAAAATTCATTAATGTATTTGGTATCAGTAGCAAAGAGTTTAAAAGATTTTTCTCTGTGTGTGCATGTGTTTGTAATAATGTTTGTACTGTGTTAAGTCCTGTAACTTTTTAAACATATCATCATCATATTTCCTTCCCAGGCCCAGATAAAATCTGCTGCCTCACAGATATATATATATATACACATTTAAAAAAAAAAAAAAGTATTACAGAATAAGAGCTTTGACTAAACAAAACTACATTTAGTGTGAGAGCAAGGAAGGATACAGCTAAGAGAAGATGGTGGGAAAGAATAGTTACTTTATCTGTGCTATCAGATACTAGCTACTGCTGCAGTCAGATTATTGAACTAGATATACTAATGATTTTCTCTGTCTCAGAACTTGTTCAAATTTAGTGTTCATTTTGTAAAAGTTGTGGGTTTATTTGAAGTGTTAGATTTTCATGTACTTCCTGACAAGGATCAATAGTTACAATCCTTCTTTCCACGTTAGAGATCTAATGCAAGTAGGCTGTGCTTCACAGCTCAAGATGCAACATAGCACAGCAATAAAACCTGCTATATTGACAGAAGTACAATACAAAGCAAAATATGATATAAAATATTGCACTGAAAATTTGGAGAAATTCCTATGGGTCTCTAAAAGGGTTCATAGCGCGTACAGAAAAAGCGAGCAGCGGTGTAAAAAACCATGAATAAACGAAAAAGCTGTTAAAGCCTGAGTCACAGTACAAGATATTTTCTTTGTGTTTTTCTTTGTAGAAGCAAAAAATACAGATGTCTACATTATATTCTTCTATGTTCTTAAAAAAAGAACAGAGAGTTCTTTTGCAAGGCATATATGGCAGTCTTTTTCTCTGTTGGATGTCTAGATTTAAAATGAGTATCAGATATGCTTCTCTAACTCGTTATATACATTTATCATTTTAAAGTGGGGAGGAAGTCAAAATAATGGTATCAGTCCTGGACCTTGGTGACAAATGAAATATCAGCTCCAGGAAATCTTTCTGCTTGGTAGTTTGAGTGTTCATCTGAGAGATGAGTGAAGTGGGCTGAGGCTCTCCAAGGAAAAGAGACCTCAAAAGGTCTCCCTGGGAGAGTGTTTAGTCATTGGCCTGCAGGGAGGATGAAGCAGCACTGCCTGCTGTGCTCTGTGCAAAGCCACAGGCTGTGTCCTGGCCAGGACCTTGCACCCAGGGATGCAGTCGGGACCTTGGAATTTGGTCCCTAAGCCTCAGCTTTCTCAGCCACATCTCTTTCTTTCTGTTTCCTACTGTACTTAATGCTTTGTCTTTAATCTTTATACAGGTTAGATAAGATATGTCCTTCACACCACTGGTGGTCATGACTAAAACATAAAGGTGCAGGTTTGAGCGCAGGGGTAGGGGAGACAAGCAGGGGACCTGTGGGAAGAGATGCCCTTTACCCACTTCCTCAGTACTCCAGATTCTGGAGATGTGGTACATCTGTCAGGTACATCAGAGTACATCAAGTGGTGTTGCTTATCAACCATAAGCTAATTACCCAGCTGGAACTAAACTAATTCTGAATGGAGCCTGTGTGTGGTCTTTGCTTATACAGCATGACTGACCTCCAACCAGGATACATCAAAGGTGAGTTGACTGCAGTTAGTTTAAGTGTTTCCTTGCTCCACCTCTGGGTTTCTGCAGATCCCATTACAAAGGATATGTGAATTCCCTGGTCCGCTGGATCAGATTCAACTGAGGTGAAAAGGGTCAAGGTCCTCTGAAGAAGAATAACCTAGGAAACAATACTATAGTTTTTCCCAATGTACTAAACAAGGTTTCTATGACCTAAGCTTGTGTCTCATAGATGCACTGGATTCTTACCCATTCAGCTAGACACTTCTCTGCTGAGACTTCAGCTTTATGTGGTAATTGAGAAGAACTACCAAAATCCCTTTTATATTTGTGAAAAATTGCCCACTAACATCTAGGCCGAAAGTGCTACCTCCATGTACAGCCATGAAATCGGGGTGACTTCCTCTTTTTCCTAGCTGAACCAGCATAAGACTAGTGATGAAGAAAAAAACAGCTCAGCTTCCTATTTAAAATACTCAGAGACTCCCATTGCTACATTTTTTTTTTTTCAATGTTTAATAAGCCAGACCTTTTTCAAGTTCGGCATTGAAAAGGGTGCACACATCAAAAATCCACTTTGTAGCTGGTAAGTTCATTAGCATCACTGATAACAGAAGAATTCTCTTCTTAAGTTCACTGTGAACCTCATTATTTTTTTTCTATCTTGCATTTGTTCAAAGCATAGCATGTTTGAAGCAAGATCAGCAACAATCAATCCAAGTCTGTTTTTTAATGAATTTGACCATACAGTCCTTAATACATCCAAATGACTGTCCTCACTCTAAGTGCTTCTTTTTTCCAAAATGATAAACAAATAGCTTTAACAAATTCGGTACAATGAAGATTTTTGCATCTTCCTATGGACCAGCCACATTTCCAGGAAGGATTTAATTTAAGCTGTACACTATATCAGTTAGTAGTGCTGTGCTACCTTCCCAGAAATGCCATCATACAAAGCGGTACTTCCAGGAATAATATTGCAAAAGCATGGCTACAACCCAGATGTTCATTGAAGAGCCAGGTCTAGATTCAGCCTCTTCTCTAATCAAGGGAAAAACCTCAGCACAGTGGAGTTTTGCTGAGCATCCAGCACTCAGGACACCCATCTGCCAGCTTCCAGTGCTCCAACAGGTCCTGCTCCATTCTCCAGCCCTGTCTACACCAAGCTGGAAATCCCTATTCTCTCTCCCCAAAACCAAACATCTGCTTCCTCTAGGGCTTGGGAATGGTGTCTGGGAAGGAGTGGAAAAGCTTTTTATCTAGTCCTCATTGCACCCACAGCAAAGCCAGGAATATTTTCCATGGTATAAGCCAACAAGTGCAGGCATTAGAGAGCTGAGTTGCTCTGGGGCTGAGCCACTTTATGTGAAAGCCAGTGCTAGTGGAGGAGCTAAGTTGCTCATGGTAATCTCATCTGACTTGATATAAACTCCAGACATTCCTATCATATACATTTGCTAATTGTATCCTCCAGTAGTTTTTGCATCTCAGGAGGAAAAAAAAGACAGCCTGTGGAAGAACCTACCTTATCTGCACAACAGTCAGCGTCTAAGGGTGATTTCACTATGAAGATCTCTTTAGTGGGAAAAGTGTCTAGTTTATTCTTGATTATCAGTAAACATGTCTGTACTGTTTTAAAATATATGGTTGTGTATTCTATCAGGTTATCATACGTCAAATTATTTGATTAGATTACCTAACAAAATATTTTGGCAGCCTTTTGTATGCAGTTGCACAGGCTGCAGAAGGTGCTGTAACAAATCTCATGGCAATTCTTTCTGCTTTGGCTAAAAATATCTCCTTTCCACATCGCCGCAGATGAAAAGTAAATATGTGGGGACATGTTATACAAATGTTGTGTACATGACGTCAAAATTCACTTACAATTGTATCATCATAACTTGGTGATTTCCATGCTTGTGGCAAGGAGTGCAACTGAGTTTATTTAAATGGCAGATGACGTATTCGTCAAAATAGCACCAACAATTTTCACATTTCAATGGTTAATACTAATGGAGAAAGTCACTCTGGAGTGACTCCCCTGTGAGATAATCGGCTTGAAACAGGCTGAACCAATTTGGAACAAACAACATATTCCCCCACTCCTCTGACCGTGGATTTATCTGCTTTTTCCCCAGCCAAAAATAAATTAACAACTAAACTGTGCACAGTCTATGTAGGTCACACAGTTGATGTACTACCTACTGCAGCCTCCTGCAAGAATTCATTTGTTAATACTGAGCAGCTGTGACAGTCCCCCTGCACTGGAGTCATCCGTCCAGAATGTAACGCTAACAATGCTGGCTGCTTCTTTCCAGCAAGAGCTGTTTCTGAAAATCAGAAGAACAGGTGTCTCTCACATCCACGAGATCTGGCTCTGGGCTCCGTGATGCCGTTTCAGAGTCCAGCTGCACCACTTGCTTCAGATATGCTGTGGCACAACAAAACGTGCTGTCATTACCATTTCTCTGGCTGAGAGTGGGTGTAAATAATGTGCCCACATTAGTGAAGCTCAGGGGATCTCCATGGAAACATTTAATCGTTGACATTTAAGCTCCTGGTGCTGATAAGGGAAGCAGCTGACTCCTGACCTATTACTAATGGTTTATCAAGGTAGGAAGCAAGATTTTTTGCCTTGACCTGGCTAGAAATGATACAGTGACAGCAAATGCTATTGTGTCTCTCCTCTTTTCCTTCTTTCCCCTCCTGAGCATAGCTTGCAGTTCTATAATCAGATTTTTTCTTGACCTTTTCTTGTTTATGTCATGTCAGGACAATGTGGCATAGGACTGACCAAGCAAATGCCAGCCTCCCAACCCACCCTCTAAAGTAGCATAGCCAACTTCTTTTAAGTTGTAAAAAAATAAATCCAGGAAAGCTCTCAGATCATGCAAGGGGAAACAGAAGACACCTACAGGAAGTTACACTAAAGTGACATTACATTTCTCACAGCATCCTGAGCATCCACATGCACACCCTCTGAAGAGGTGTGCCTGTGATCCATATGAAGAGTTTCATTAGAGGCTCTAATGAATCCAGCCTCCCAGTGTCCTGTGCAATGCAGGATCTGATCCCCTGTAGGCACTGCTATGCTCACCGTGAGCTGGGTTTAGAGTATTGTTACCTCTTTCCCTGCACATCCCATCTGTGTCAGGAACTATGATGTGCCAGAAGCTGAGACCAGTCTAAACTTTCCACCAGTCAGCAGCTCTTCCAGACTCCTCACCCCCAGCCTCCAGAGCACTTCTAGTGCACAAACCATAGTCCCTGGTCTGCAGCAGCTCCCTGTCAAACCTTCCCACTCAGAGCAGCCCGAGCCTCCCATTAACCAAAGACCCCTCCCCTCTGGTTTTGAAGTGACAGTCAATCCTTAAAACAAATATTGCAGTGTGCTGGCTTCATTCTGAACTGACAAGCATCGCCAGTAGTGCCCTATAAGTCTGAGGCCCAGTCTCCCCTGACCACCCAGTTTCCACTGAGACAGTGGCATCCTGATGGCAAACTCATATGATGAACTGCCCTACATTGAGCTGTTAATTAGTCATGGTTTCGGTCCCAGTTTTGTGACTGATTTTGTGCTGGCTCTGGCTTTGAGTTGTGCTTCATTATAAAATGTGATTTGGCTTCAAGGAAAACTCTCAAGTATCTGGCTTTTCTTGTGGGAAAAAACTCATCATTCTTTTACTGTTTTTATTCCAGAATAATTTACAGGATTTATTCTCGCTAGGGTACCCATATATAGCTCCCATTACATCTAACATGACTGATTGGCTGCAGAAAAGATAGAAAGTCTTACATAACTACGTCATACAAATTAAAGGCTGATGACTGCTTGGCTGATGCCCAATTAGCAAATTAACTCTGTGTCATTCCTCGTAAAAGAAAACATAGTATTTCACTTACAAAATCTACTATTGCATTTGCCATCCTTGCTATTTTTATGGCATTTATTCATGCATGTGGTGGGGCAGAATTTGGAGATTTGTCTGGTTTTATTCTCATTACTAAATTGTAGGCTTAGGATCTGGTTAAGGCTGACTCCAGTTTAAGTCCCTACAGGGACCAGGGAATGGGTCAGACGTTAGGGTGTTTTCCCGCATTTGCTGTAGAACCTTCACCTAACATCAGGGCAAGATGTTTCATCAAGCTGTGACTCAGTCATTCTGTTGTAGAGTAGATATAATATTGAAATAATTAGGATATTTGTGTAGAAAATACTATTAATTATAGGGACTAATATTACATTTTATTACCAGAAACTAATAGCTTTGCTTCCTACCTCTGGACCCTGATCATGCAAGTAGCTGTGGCACTAACGTGGACTGATAGTTAGTGTAATTGAGACAAGGAAGATCTAAGAAGCCTGCCAGAAAATGGAAGGTTTCATCCTCTTCTAGCATACATCCATTAAAAGATATTAATGCATACCAGCTATGGCTGGTATCCCTTTTAGTTCATGCTTTTAGAATTCATAACCCAAGCAAGCATTTATTGTAAAACTTTGCTCATTAACATAACACTGAAGGCTTTTAAATGCTTAGAATAGGCTGCCTTACCCATATAAGAGGTGTATAAACACCATCAAAGAAGTGGCCCTACTGGCTGTCAAAAGATGAAAACATACCATCATGCTGATTAGCAGAATTCAACTATTTGGAGTAGGATATGCATACGTTTTAGTGTTGAAGGTCCTAACTTCAAATGCAGCTTGAAATGCAATCAGTCAGTGTCGCTCACATGCCACTTCCCTCAGATTTTACACCTCATGGATCTAAAGGACTTCCTCTCTGATCTTATTGCAGGAGGTTTCGTTCAAAAGCACTATTTTTTTACTTGAAAGCCACGTGCTTTTTCTGAGTTTCTTGTTCTCTCACATTATTTCATTAAGAGTGTGCCCCTGGACTGGAATTTTTTTTTTAATTGATTTCTTCTTAATTGCTATCCTTTAGTTATTTCTCAAGAGTGTGAAGGCACAATCCAGTGTATTGAAGCATTTTTTCTTAGCTACACCTGAGGTAAGAAATGAATTTATTGTTTAGCATTTGTGTACCCCCTTTATCATCAGTGATACCCATTATGTGGGAGGGGTGTTGGGATAGAAAGTAAAAGCTTGATAAATCAGAGATAAGCTCAGCATCCTGGCACCTTAAATGCTGAACTGTGCATGAGGAATGGAGAGTCAGCTCTGCTCGTGCTTCCAGCTGTTATTAATCCTGACATGTTCAGAGATTTTTGGCACACACTGTTTTAACCTCCTGCAGTTTAAATACATTTAACATTCTCCCTCCCTCTTCCCCATAATGACTGTAATGTGTGATTTTGTTTTATCTCAGTAATCATATCCTTCTCCCTCTGAGAACAAACTCAGCCCAGCACCCCAGATACAGGCGTAGGAAGAGCAGGCTTATCTGTTTGTACAGAATGTGCCATTGCTTGTTACCATAGAGCTAATGCTACTTAATAGCATTTAAATAATAATTTATATAGCAAAATATAACTTATTCTGTTGTGACCTGATAAGACTAACTGCCATTGATTATTTGCAATATTACCCATGGATGCTTAAAAACAAGTACTGGGGGGGAAAGAAAACATTTTCATAATAAGATACATTGGTTGCTGGGCTTGTCAGTAAGTACCTAGGCTCGTGAGGATTTCAAAAACATTCATTATGAACCAGTGTTTTTTCCTGCCTACATCCTTCCCCATGGAGCCCCAGCTGCCAAATTACTTTTGTGTGTTAGCTAGGCAAACTCAGTGCTAAATCTCTTTCCATGTTCTCTTTCATTACGAGACTATACAATACCTGGGGTAAGGGTACATGTCAGGGAAATGGTTCCTGAAGGGGCATACACACTTTGGAGGAATATACTTGAGGAAAGCCTGGAAATTCTGCTCACAGGGCAATAAAACATAAAATTGTGAGCTCAGACCAGCAAACGTTGCCTCTGTTAATTGCAGTGGGGCAATGACTGTGAATAAGATTTACATTAGTTAAGCTTGCCAGATCTGTAGCCTTGAGAAAGGCTCCACAAAACAGCAACTGCAGTCAGTGACATTTCGCTACACGTTGGCAGACTGTGGCTATATCACTGTAGAACAATACTTTTTTTTTGTGATAGGAATTGCCCAAAGGGAGAAAAAGGAATATCTGGATATCAAAATGAAGAAGAAAGAAGGGAAAAAGCTGTATATTTGTCACTGTCACGGTATATTTGATGCAATTAATGCCATAAACCAATGTGACTTCTTTCCTTTCCTAGAAAATATAGAGCTTTGAGCTATCCTAGAAAATCACTAGGTATGAAAGGGAGTTCAGGAGGGAAGGGAGTTCTGGGGGAACAATCCCAACTGGGGGATTGTTTACCCCCAATGTGGGGGAAAGGGAGTTCTGGGGAACAATCCCAATTTCTAAAAGTGAAAATATCTGTAAAGAATTCAAGAATTCACCAATATCATACCATTTAAAATGTGTTTAACAAATTCGATACCACGACAACTATAGCTAGATAACACTCACACACTATAGGTGAAGTCCAAAGGGGTGGGCACTGCAGGAACAGGGCACGCAGCAACTGAGAGGCTGAAAGAAGAGTGTCTTTAGGATGGCACACAGATATCAGTAGGAAAAACTGAAATAAAGGTTTATCTTTTAAATCCCATATTTTCTGCATGAAGCATTTCTGTTTACAAAGGGTTCACAAATGAAAACACGTCTTCCTTAAGATAGCTGCCTAAACCCTTGCTTTTAAGAGTGTGCCAGGACTACTTCTGCCCTTCAGGAAGGAGGAGCTGATCTCTCTCTCCTACTCCTGCTTCCCAGCACCTATTAAAGATCATCTGAGCACTAGGAATTAGAAGCTTAAGTTTCAAGTCTCTTCTTGAATAAATGAGATTTGAATTCCTTTTAGGTGTTTGGGATGACTTCAAAGGTGGCTGGACACTAAAATAGGAAATAAATCACTAAAAATGTTTTAAAAGAGTAGAGTTTAAGAGGGGAGGGGCCTCAGAGGGTTGGAATTTGACCCTTAGCCCCTTGGGCCTATAAAGCCCCCTGCTTAGGCATATAGGGTTTCCCTGACATAAACCTGGCGTAACACAGTAGTGCATTAGGCTTTTGGTATTTTGATATTTACCAGGTGTGTCTGGATAATGGGCAATTTAACTTCTCCAGAAAATCAGCTCTACTGGCCCAATTTCACTTTTCTCAGCATCAGTTACTGACCGTGATATTTGGCTAATATTACATTTGACCCTCTAAAGATGTATGTGTGTTTATGTACCATTGATTTCAGTGGCATTAGCTGGAGTGAAGGGAGTGGGTAGTCTTTGGAGGATCAGACTTACTTTACCTTAAACTGTAAGATTTACATCTAAAGGGCACCATGTCAAACTCACATCTGGTGCAATTCTGGTGGCATTCTACAGGGAAGAACATGGATATTTATAAATGTAAGGTAGGGGCACACTTGATTATGCTATTAACAAATGGCATTTAGTAAAAAATTAGAGGGAGAAAAACACCATTAACCAAAGGTAAACTTTATTAAGTTTTTTATTACTTAAGATGGAGCTTTGGGCGTTGTTACTGTAAGGACATTTCTATACCAAATATTTATGAGAAGGTGTCTTTTCAGATATTTATTTGAGGTAGAAAAATCCATTTTTATTAAATAACTTCCTGAGGATTAAAGTAATGCTTCCAAAACCACAAGCCCTTAAATATGTCGCTAATGTTTTTTCATGAGTTTTTTATAAAATATAGAATTATGTGGGTTTTGTCAAAAAATGAGAAACAAATGGCATCAATAACTTGTATATCTTAATTGTACTGGTGGTATGAGAACTACACTAACCTGTTCAATATAATACTATAGAAAACACCTAAAAGACAATGCTCATTCTATACAGTTATTGACACAATATGTGTGGTGTAACATAATATACTTATTAATACAATCCATTCAAGACAGCAGCTAGCCAGAAATTTTACCTATTTACAATATAACTTTTGCTGTCTGTAAAACTAAACTCAGACTAGAAAAAAATGGAGTAATTTTCTGGGCTGTGTTTAATAGTGGTATAAGCTGTTTTTGTTGACAGAGTGCCCAGAATCTGCTGTTAAAATCAAGTAACCATCTTAACAGGTGCTGTAAAAAGTTCATTTGCAGTAACTTCTGTTCCGAATACCTTATCAACTGAATTGACCTGACAAGCCAAGAGGAGGGCTGAGAATGACACAAGTAGTTACAGTGACAAAATCATGGTTGAAAAAAGAGGAATGACTTCATGAGTCCGATAAAGAACTTCTTCGTACATTATTTCACACACACATTTTAAAATATTTTTCTTCATTTTCCTAAATAAAAGACCTGGCTTTTCACACTTCTGTGAAGTAATTTCTATTTGTGGTAGTATCTGGTATTGATGTTGTCCTCAGATAACATGGGTGTGAATAATAATTGTAAATGCAGGATGTCTGTACAACTGCAAGCAGGGATGTTCTGTGTGAAAAATATCCTTCTTGTTGTGGACAGATACGCTGTAGTTGCCCTAGGAGTCACTTCACCTTTACTTGACTAGAATCTTTGACCTGTCAAGTAATTTATCATGTTCCTGAAAGAATCTTAGCTATAGTAAAAGTCAGCTCTTCACAAAAGTTGGAACCAGAGGCTGAGAGGAACTTTGGATAAAGTTCAGTACCAAAAACCATGGGCATTTTATACTTGCTTGAGCTTTGTCCTTTTTCTTTCTGGGCTAGAACCTTGTTCAGGTTCTGCCTAGCACTTGTGACTTTTGTTAAGCTGTGTTTATTTGTGTCCACTAAAGTTTGAATGAGGTCAAGAAGCTAGATTATGAATTAATAGTTTTTTCTTTCATCTTTCAGCTCAGACAAGGAGTCTTGTGATTTCTTGTACATCTGTGCTGTGATTTCCCTTATTAGTTCCTGCTTTTTTTTGTGTGTGTGTGTGCATTTCAAGTCCCCAGTACAAGTTATTTCCTTCTGCATGGCAGCTGTTAGGTGTGAAAGCTGCTCGCTGTGTGTCCTGAATCTTCCTATCCAGTCCTACTGGTTATGCTTCATTTGAATTACCAGCAAAAATTATTACATACTAATTCTGCTTTTTAAGGCTACAATGATTTGAAAGCTCTTAAACGTGTCTATATGTTTGCTATATAGTTTCTATTTCATGTTACATATTTATCGAAATGTGAATCTAGTATTGCCCGCAATGGTTTTTTTGTGCTTTCCTTGGTGACAAATAGTCCAAGGTTGAATTTAATAGTCATATGTTGACCTGTGTTAAGTAAGTCTATCTGAATTAAAATTATCTTTGAAGAGAGAATTTGCGCAGAGAGGAGCACTTGGAGGTGTTGAAAAGAGTGTGTTTAAATTACAGGACAGACTGAAGGATCATTGCTGCACTGAGAATGTCCAAGAATATGCCTAGTAATCCCAAATCAGTGATCATACCTGAATTTTTCAGAAAACTCAAAAAAATTATGTGGTACCTATTCAGGGACAGTCCAGTCCAACGCAGTGGCTGAAGGGGGAGTTCCACCAACATCCAGTATTTGGCAGAAGAACAGTGCTGTTGCAATTACTAGATCAATCCTTTTCTTAAAAGCTATAATTTTAACAACCAAGCTAACACTGGGTGTTTTTCCTAAATAATAAGAGATATATTTTGTTAAATATTTTTAACATGTTGATTTATAGTCTCCTCTCCAGATTGCATGAGAAAGCTAGATATATGCAGTAGTACTGAGACATAAATTCTTGTTACAAACATAATGACTTATCAGGCTCTTCGTCCCAAGAGCAATCTAAATTATGTCTGGTACAATTTACAGTCTGTGGAAAAGAGGTAGCACCAGAAAAATGAATTATTCTTGTGATCGTGCTTTGTTAGTTTTGAATCAGATCAACATTTGAATCAAAGGACCTTTTTGGGTGGTAGGGTAATATCAATGTAAAAAACATATCCTGGTTTGTTATAACATCAAATTAAATAACCTGTCAAAAAATATCTATATCCATTTGGTAAGCAGAATTGTAAGATAAAATGCATGCATGGCTCCTGTTGGACGTGTATTTGTAAGTAAGTCACTTGCTGCTTTCATCTCTTTCAGTTTCTTTTAAATTTAAACAGCTCCTAGTCTTCATATCAGAGACCTTATCTGAGGCAGGTTTTACCATCATTACATCAGCACTAATATTTCAAAGATCTCAGGGCAATTTTCCTGAGACACAGCAGATAAGATTGATACAAACAAAGCCAGTAGGAGGCATTAGAGTTTCATTTATCATTAGGTCCAAAACAGACCCTAAAGAAGGGGAAATCCTTGTATAGAACATGAATTATTAGCCAACTCTATCACCAGTGTGCATTATACTGACGTAACTATACTGGAGGCTTGTGGTCTTACAACAACTTTTAGTCCACGTATCTTGAGTATCCTTCTGAGTTTGGCAACTGTTTTGGAAGTCATTCCAGGGAATGACAGTGGAGGCAGACCAGAAGCCTGAAGTGCGACTTCTGATTTTCTTCTGGTCTCCCTCCTGACAGTCCCACAGACAAAGAAAGCAAATGCATTTGCCAAGGCTAGGACAGTCAATCTCCCTATAAATACCAGGACATAGCTATGCATCTCTTTGAGCACCATTTTGAAGATAGTTTTTTTCTTTATCTGAATTTGGGCCTTAGACTAATATTACTCATTGAATGCCAGTTATGTTATAGTCAGAGACATCTAGATATTTCAATATTTCATATCCTTACTCCCTTTTTAAATCTAAACAGCATGATTGAGATATGTTTACATTTTTATTCCCCAGAGGTAATATTACAACAATGGTTGTCACACTGTTGTTGACGGGCAACATTATAAATTCAGGACTATAGCAACCTGTTTTTCCCAGGAGAATGTTTGAATCCAATTGAAGCCTGACAAGCTCCCAATGATTTTGTCTTCACAACAGTATGCCTTGCGATGAGTCATGCCATCTGAATGCAGCTGCAGTGAGATTTGATCACTGGCATATTGTACTTTTTGATCTGATGGGGTCCTCACCGTGTATTCACTATTGATGATTTCATCCTCAGGCTGAGGCCTTATCATAAGTTTGTCTTTGGTTACCTGGTCTCAGAGATCTCCACTGGAATTGTGGACACTCAGGGGCTGTGTTGCAGGTCTAAACTGTGGTATAATGTAGCAGTTCTTGAGGTAGTTTAGGAAGTTGAATTAATCCAGCTGCCATATCACGAATCTCCACATGAGCTGATTTTCCTTTTTCTCATCAAGTTTGGTTGCTAACTGCTATATAACGTGTCTAGAAATTTCATCCACACACACTGTAGATGTGCATTCGCCCACCCACTCACTGAAAGTACTGACTATATTCAGAACAAAGACAATAATTTTGAGTCTGCTTTATGGAGGAGTGCAGAGGACAGGTAAGTTGTCATGAGACATGTAAACCATGGTCACTCTAGAATACACCTTTGTATGTGACTGCAGTTCCCTGAACATCAATAGCTTTGCATCCATAGAGGGTCATTGTCATCATCGGCAGTAATGATAGAAGAGTGAACAACTCAAGCTAAGTCAACATCTGCCAGGAAAGAGTTTCTATGTACTGCCTGTCATTTTCCATTCACATACTATACAGATGGCAAAGACCTTTGTAGGATTGTTACACAGGGTATATATTCTGTATCTTTCTTTCATATTCTGAAAAATGCAGACAATATTTTATGCTACCTTTTCTGTGTACTAACAGGGAGTCTGTCTTACCACATATTGTTACCTTTTAATTCCCCCTTTTCTTGTTAGATTTATTTTTAGATGTTTGTATAAACATATTTTTTAAAGGGGGTTTTGCCATTTGTTTGAATGAGGCCAGGACTTTCAACCTGTTTCTTTTAAAATGAGGCCATACTACAGACAGGACCCATCTGCCATGACCTCTTCAGATTTTCAGGCCCCCAAGACTACAGTGCAACATGAGGAGAGAGCATAAATTGTACATCTGCCTGATCTGGAGATCCCTATTGTCATTATATCTCAGTTTCCTGAAATATACTTACATAAAAGTCATAGCCATAAGCAATTTTCATCATAGAAACGTTATCTGAAAGATATCTCTGGAGGTCTTCCAGTCCAACCTCCCACTCAAACTAGTGGCTATTCCTAACATCAGTAAGCCTTGGCTTTGTTCAGACAAGTCTTAGAAACTTCCAAGGAAGAAGATACCACCATCTCTCTGGGCCCTCATTCCAGTGTTGCACCACCTTCCCAGTCAAGCAGGTTTTCCTAATGTTCAGGCTGAATTTATCAAGCCACAATTTGTGACCACAGAACTTCACTGTACCATCTTGCACTACCAAAAACAAACTGGTTCCATTATCTTTGTAACTACCCTTCAAGTTTTGTAGGTTGAATCTCTGCCATTTATTGTGTCAGTCACTGTTCCTAATCTGCGGATTTGCTGAGAATGCTTTTTGTGTCACCATCCGGGTAACTGATGAGGACAATGAACATGGATCCTGGTCTTGATGTATAGATTACAAGACTACTCTCCTTATCACCCTCCACCAGCCAGACATCAAGTCACTGATCACTATCCTCCACACCTGCCAGTTCAGCCAGGTTTCTAGCAGTCCATTTATCCTGTTCATGTCTCGTATGCTTACAAAATAAAATACTGTGAGAGACAGTGTCAAAAGCCTCATTGAAATCAATGTTTATTAAAGTCATCACTCTCTCCTTATCCACATTGCCAATTATTTTTCTACAGAAGGCCATTAGGTTGGTTAAACAAGATTTCCCCTTGTAAATCTGTGTTGACTCTTCCTAATTACTTTCTTGTCCTTCACATGCTTGGAAATGGATTCTCAAGAGATTTTTCCAGGGACCAAAGCAAAGCTGACTGGCCTATAGCTCCCTGGGTCCCCCATCCTGCCTTTTTTGGAAACAAGCATAGTGTTAGCTTTTTTTCCACTTAAAATTGAGACCTGCCCTGTTTGCCACTGTTTTTCACAGATAATACTATCACCATCACATCCACAAGATCTGCCAGCATCCTTATGTGAATCTCATTATCTCTGTGGACCGCAATTGAGTTCAGCTGCTTTAAGGAGTCCCTAACCTGTTTTCCCCCACTGCTTTTTGCACTCCCCCTTCTCAGACTGTCACAGTAAACACAGAGGTCTGGGAGGAGGCTTTGCTTACCTGTATAAGTAGGCATTCAGTGCTTCAATATTTTCCACATTGTTCATGATTGTCCCCTCTAGCATCGGTGAATCTGTATATTCTCCTGACTTTCCTTTTGTTAATAGTATGATTGTAAAGTCCCTTATAGCTGTGTTAAATGTCCCTCACCCATCTTGGCTCCTTACAGGCTCTGGTCTTCCTCGTTTCATCCCTAAGTACCCAGGCAATACTTTTTCTGTCTTCTTTTTGTTGTTGCCTGTACCTTTTTCTACCTCTTGTATGTTTTCTCTTTGTTTTAGTTCAGTAAGATGCTGCCTGCTTAGCCAAGCAGAGCTTCTGCTAAAATTCCCAGCCTCCCTGCACAACAAGATGGTTAACTCCTGAGTTTTCAGTAAGTTCTTGAAAAATCAGCCAGCTTTTCTTACTAGAGAGCAAGTATGCACCACTTTTGCTGGAGATTCCATGTATTGTGACTTGCCTTCATTTCCCTCAAATATTAAAAAAGCTTCTATAAGTGGTAGAAACAATATTCTGTTTAATTACTCAGTTAAACAGCTTTTCTTCTTAAAATAACAGCTGTACTATACATCAAATAGGCATATGTTATAGTACCAGAAAGGGGTACTATAACTATATATAGGAAGAGCGAGTGGGAGCAGATCATACACACATTCATTCACTGTAGAAAATTCTTCACATCCTTACTGGCTTTGGACAAAGAAGGATTGTGCATTTAACCATTCCCTTCCTTCTTCCAGGGGCCACATCACCCCAGGAGTCAGTCTGCTGCTCGGTTGCCCCTTGAATCTTCGACTACCTTAATCTGAAAATTGGAGCTTGAAAGAAGATATATACCTTTTCTTCATTCCATGAAAAGACCTCCCCTTCTTGCACCTTCACATAGCCTCTCCCTCCTCTTCCCTAGAGCTAATGCAGCATCGTACCCTGGGCTGTCTGGCTGTGTGACACTTGTCACAGTGCAGCTGACTGTTGTTTACCTCTACCAGTGGGAAACCCGCCTTCGCACATCCTGTAGGACCAACCTCTTCCAGCTGCTGCCTGCCTCCCTTTCCTCACTGCAAAATCCCACATCCACCAAGCACCTCTGTAGCTCTGCAACTGTACCTTAATCTTAGCTATGGAGCGTTAGCCATTGCTTCAATAATAAGAGTTAAATCTTTATTCTCCATTAATTTAGAACTGGAATTTGAATTCCTGAACATCCCAAAGCTGTTGATACATCTGTTCTTTTTCCCCTCTATACAGTGCTTTTGAAGATGAAAGCAAAGTTGAAGTTGAAAGTTAAGGAGGAGATGTAAGAGTAACAAGTATTTATAAGAGGTGAGGACTACAATTCCCTGCTAAAATGATAAAGCAATCATTTTGTGCTGATGGGATAATGGCAGGATAATTAAACACCTACTTCACATGCCTGATCTCTGCAGCTGTTGAGAGAGGGAGAACAGTAGCTGATCTTTATTGTTTCCTGGAACATGATGGTATAAGCAGCACCCATAGCAGGTTAGAAAGTATGATACAGCTGAGAAACACAGGTGAAATTGCTTTGGTTTAGAGAAGGAATTACTTGAGCTGCCTGGGAGAAGCCTCTGATCTTCCATTTTGTATAACAAGAAACCATCCCATTACCAAAAAACTAGAGGACCAGCCCTGTCGTTTTCGCGAAGGCTAAGAAAGCAGATGTTGCCAACATTTAATATTGCCTGAGTTGGGATAGCATTTTCATATTTAAAGAATATAGTAAGGTATTTGAAGGCTAAGAGTTGTTAGCTGGTGTCAGCATGAAACTGGAAACATATCATGGAGACTAATGTGAACTTTATCTGATATGGTTAACAGGTTAACAGTGTGAAGTGGATTTGCATATATATTAGCAGCACTTTTCCAAACATAGATCATAAGAAACTAGTCAGAAAAGTCATGAGGCAGATATGAAGACTGGTCAGGGAAAATGGATTAATAATGGGTAGTAAGCAGGCCCCTGAAGGATCATAATAAATGATAAAGGATCCTCCTGGCAGAATATGACAGACGAGGTTGCCTGGAGCTATTTTCTATTTAACATTTATATTAGTGATTTAGAAATTGATTTGATATGGAGTGCATCAAAATTTACAGATGACAAAAGTGTAAGGATTTTTAAAGCTGATACTTGGAGGACATGAATGGATTACAAAAGAATTTAATGAGGATGCAAAAACAAGGCCAGCATGTGGAATTTAATATTGGCAAATAGAAAAGGTATGCTCAGAGAGACTTAAATATCCCTTCAGTGTTGTACCTTGAAAAGTGGCATTTGAGAAAACAGAATTCACAGGAGGGTTCCTAAGCCTTTTGTAACTTATTTTAATCTTGCTAAAGTTCCCTGCATGGTGGTAAATATTCTCTTCAACACCCTTCTGCAGCATTTCTTTAGGTGATTATTTTCATTCTCATCTCAGTCTTATGTTATTGCTGAATGTCATACGAGGAATATAATTTTAATATGAATCATACTTTTTAAGCACTCACACCTACTATGTCCAAACATATATCTAGAAAATATCATAAAAGACTATCTGTTTTAAATACTTTCTTTTTAGAGGGTGAGGACATAAGAAGGCATAATGGCAGATTCTGTAGAAGAAAGCTATTGACTTTGCTCTCACTCCAATGAGGAAAAGACATTCTGATTTTGACTAATTGAAAGTAGATTTTGTAGGATATATGTTAGCTCTATTTTTAAAATGAAGTGTTGTTTTAGGGGGAAGCTAGGCATGGCAGCTAGGCATCCCAGGAAACTGCAGAGCTTGCTTGCTTTTGAATAATTATGTGTCCCTGTATAAAACACCTAGGAAAGCTGAATAGGGTGGCTTATGTTCCCAAGAATAAAATTTAATCAATGGCACTTCATAAAATTTAACTTCTTATAACACACGGTGCCCAAACTATAGGATTCTCCAGGACAGTTGGCCATTTTGATTGTGACTCTCAAGAAAACAATTAAATCCTGTTACAAAGCTTATTAGTTATCAAATCCTGTCCCCGGTCAACCTTTTGTTCGAACCATCAAAAATAAAGATTGAAATTAGGATGAGTCGAATTCCAAAAGTTAGAATGTAATATAAGAATTGCTGTACAGGACCAGACCAAGCACCAGAATCAGAATCATGATTTAACTGGCAGTGAACCAGGAGAGCATTTGAGAACAGGACAGATGTGAACTTCTTCACATTCAATGGCAAATACTTCAGTTTAAATATTTTCTCAGTCAGAAGTAATGTTTTTTAACTGGTATCTCTTCAGAGCTTGCTATAGTCTTTCTGGATGAACAGAATAGAATGTTTCATTCAGAAGGAACCTGCAATGATGACCTAGTCCAAGTGCCTGAACAATTCAGAGCTGACCAGAAGTTAAAGCATCCTATTAAAAGCATTGTCCAAACACATCTTAAACACTGACAGATATGGGGCATTGACTACCTCTCTAGGAAGCCTGCTGCATGTTTGACCACATTCTCACTAAATAAATGATTCCTAATGTTCAGTCTAACCCTCCCCTTATGCAACTTTGAACCAGTCCCTTGCCTCCTGATACTGGGTTCCAGAGAGAAGAGCTCAGCACCTCCTTCCACACCTCCCCTCCTCAGGAAGCTGTAGAGAGCAATGAGGTCACCTCTCAGTCTCCTTCTCTCCAAACCAGACAAGGCCAAAGTCCTTAGCCGCTCCTCATAGGACATTCCTTCCAGCCCTTTCACCAGCTTTGTTGCTCTCCTCTGGATGCTTTCAAGGACCTTTACATCTTCCTTAAATTGTGGGGGCCAGAACTGCAAACAGTTCTCAAGGTGAGGCTGCACCAATGCTGAATAGAGCAGGATAATCACCTCTTTGGCTGGTTATACTCTGTTTGATGCACCCCTCTTGGCTGCCAGGGCACACTGCTGACTCCTATCAAGCCTGCTGTCAACCAGCACCTCCAGATCCCTTTCTGCTCTCCGGCCACTCCTCTCTCAATTTATAGTTGTGCCCAGCATTACTCCATCCTAGGTGCAGAATCCAACATTTGGACTTGTTAAATTTCATCCCATTAATCATTACCCAATGCTCCAATCTATCTAGACCCCTCTGTAAGGCATCCCATCCCTCAAGAGAGTCAACAACACCTCCCAGTTTGGTATCATCAGCAAACCTGCTAATGGTGCATTCAACTCCTACATCCAGATCGTTGATATATATTGAACAGAACTGACCCTAGAATTGAACTCTGAGGAATGCTACTGATGATCGGTCACTGATCAGACATAGCCCCATTCACTACAACCCTTTGAGCTCTGCCCTTCAGACAGTGCTTCACCCAGTGCACTGTGAACCTGCTCATCTCACAGTTGGACAACATGTCCAGAAGGATGCTGTACAGGACTGGTTCAAAAAGCTTACTAAAATGCAGAAAAACTACATCCAACACCTTCCTTTCATCCACTAGGAGGGTGACCTTATCATAGAAGTATATCAAATTAGTTAAACAGGACTTTCCCTTTGTGAACCCATGCTGACTGTGCCTGATGATTGCATTGTTCTTTAAATGCCTTTCAGTAGTACACAGTATAATATTCTCCATAATTTTTCCAGGAACTGAGCTCAGACTTGCAGGTCTGTAGTTCTCTGGGTCTTCCCTCATGTCCATTTTTGTAGATTGGAATAAAATTGGCTGGCTTCCAGTCAGCAGAGACGTCCCCATACTCCCAAGACCTTTGGTAGATGGTTGAGAGAGGTCCTGCCATAACATCTGCCAGTACCCTGGGATGAATCCTATCAGGCCCCATGGACCTGTGAACATTCAGCCGATACAACTGGTCACTTCAATTTCAGATTCCACAAATGAAAAGTCACTGTTCCAACGCTCATGGTTCTCTGACTCAGGGGACCAGGCAGCCCAAGGTCTATCAGTATTATTAAAGACTGAGACAAATAAAAGCACTGAATGCCTCCGCTTTTTTTTCATCCCTATTAATCCCCATTAATATGGCCATCTTCAACAGGTATCTGTCCAATGTTTTCTTTAGACTTCCTCTTGCTATTAACATACTTAAAAAAGCCCTTCTTGTTACCTGACACAACACTGGCCAATTTCAACTCTAATTGAGCTGTGGTCTTTCGTTTCTTCTCCCTGCATGTATGAACCACAGCTCTGTAATCTTTCTGCAAAGCCTGAACTTGGTTACAGAGGTCAGACATTTTCTTTTTCCTCTTGAGCTCCACAAGGAGTTCCCTGTCCAGCCAAGCTGGCCTTCTGCCCCGCTTGCAGGACTTTCAACACAGTGGAATTGCTGGCTCCAGTGCTTCTAAAAGGTGATTCTATAAGACTCACCAGCACTCGTGGACTCCTAAGCCATCAAAAGCAGATTCCCAGCATGCTCTGCTGAATAGATCCCTGAACAGCTTAAAATTCGCTCTCCTGAAGTCCAGGGTAGCAACTCTGATGTCCTTTTTTCTTATTACACTGAAAATTTTAAACTCCAACATTTCATGACCACTGTGGCCCAGACAGCCACCTACTATCACATCCCCCACGAGTCCTTCTCTATTCACAAACAGCAAGTCTAGGAGGGCACCTTTCCTAGTTGGCTCACTGAGTACCTGTGACAAGAAGTTATCTCCTATAAACATCAAACATTTCCAAGACCTGCTCATCACAGCAGTATGTTCTTCCCAATTGCAAAGGATGCAAACACAGCGGCTCGTAATTACATCCAGAACTTCTTTTTTTCATGTATTAGTATTCCTAAATCAAGGATCTGGCCTAGACATGTAAAATCAGATGAAGTGAAACAGCATCAAAATTGATATTTATGAGTCCAGATAAAATTTGCAGGATTGCCAGGGACTCGTAGAACCTGCAGCTCTAATGACAAGTGTTTTTGGAAATCTTTTTTTCTCTGCAGGGCAGATCGTAGGGATTTATGCTTTTTAAAGGCCCACAGAGTATAATTCTTCCTCTTCATTTAGACATCTTTAAATATTTATTCCTTTGTTTTTCCATTGTTTTCATATCTGAAATTCGGTTAATACTGTGCTATACTGGTGACTCTTTTTGAATTACCTTTTATAAGCTGTTTCAGAGCTGTCTCCTGTCATGTTTCACCAAGCACAGGCAAGGAGGAATTATAAATTCATTTATGCTAAGCAATGCTTTCCTGCTCAAATAGCACCCACAGTTTTTTTTTTGTGGATACAGGCAGAATATGGTAATATTCAGCACAGGAGAGGGATTCTTGTGCCAGTCACGTCCAAGCATGCAAGAAAGGAAAGATAGCTTGCTCCTTCCTTCTACATGAACGTTGGTGGATCAGGCTGGTGCCAACACAATTATTTCTATCAGCCCTGATAAATGAACTCAGATTTGCCCTTCATCTAGTGGGCTCTGAGAGGCACTTGATGGCACCATCACCGCTAACCAATTACCCACAGTTTACACTTTCCCTTCTCCTCCAGCTCACCCTAAATCCAGAGTGCCTTCTCCACCCAGGGTTACACCAGAGGGCTGCAAAATATCTCTAAGCAGATAAATATGATTAAGTTTGAGAGACTTGAATTTCTACTTTAATTTTTTTTGAGTTAAAAATTCATGGAAAAACAAGGAAATAAAACATTACTTTCAAAATTAAGTAAAATGCCTGTCATATAATGCACTCTGATTTTTTTCCAACCATGCATAAAATCTTTTTAAAGCTGATTTCTGTTCCTATCTTTTCATTGCCAGTAGTGATAATGCAACATTCAAAGGAAAAAAATGATAGACTAAAATTGTTTATTTGTTTGGTTTTTAGAGAGAAATAAGACTAAACTGAAAATTCATATATTCATAGCATTTAACAAAAAGGAAAAAAAGGGGAGAAAAGAGAGATAAAAAAGGGTAGAAAACTGTCTTGAGTGTTAAATGATGTATGATAAGTTAATGTTGATAATGCATCATCTTTAATCATAGCATGGATGATGGTACTAAAGCAGAAACATGGAACATGAAAAAAGAATGTTAATTGAAAAAGGGAACAAAAGTTTTAATCAAAGAAGAAGGAACTCGTAAAATGACAAGATTAATAAAAAAAAATACGGAAGCGCTAGGGTTGCTTTGGAAGCAATTAGTTACTATCCTGGAAGGCTGTGCAACAATCAGCCTCTAACGTACTTAATGGGCTTAGAGGTCATTTCTCACCCTCAACAATTCTCCATAATTCACTTCAGTCACAATACAAAAATCACTGGAATATTTAACTGAGTATTACCTGCTGAGGCATAAATGCTTCATTTCTGATAGAGTCTTGGAGATAGCGCACAGCATTTTTAATATAACTGATTTGCATATAAATGTGTTTGCTTGCATATTGGGCTTTATGGAGAATTTGAAAAAAAAAAAGTATTTGTCCACTGTTAAGTTTTAAAAGTAAAAGAGAAATAGGGGAAAGAGGGCAGAGAAAAGCTGAAGGGAGGCATGAAAGCTTCTTTCATAACCATACTATCACTGTAATCAGTGTAATCATCTACACAGAAAGACCATTCCCTTCCCCCTCTGAGCATAGCTTGGCACCAGAGCCCAAGCTTAAACCCAAATTCTCAAGTTTGCTTTGGAATGTGCAAAACCTGCTCACAAGCCCCAAATGTGCCCCAAATGTCTGAGCTTCTAGATCCAGATTTGAACATTGGCTTGTCTCTACAGCAGAGTAACAGCTCCCAAAAAATGTCAACACTGTTCACAAGGAGATTTCTTTTGAACTACTGTGGGAAACAAAGACAAAATATTATAGTCCTACACGTGCCTACATCCATTAGGGAATCAAGAAATCCAAACACTTATTTATCAATATATTTATTTTGGAGACTGGCTGACAGCATATTGTCTCTGACTTGCCTGAGCTAGTTATTACAGACATAGGTGCAGAAAAAGCGAGGGGCCTAGGAGATGAGTGGAAGCATTGGATAGGCATAATATTCTGGGCTTTAAAAATTATCAAGCTTATATGTTTTCAAATCTGAATAACAGCTCATGACATAAAAGATTTTTCTCCACCACACCCCCCTCAAAAAATCTTTCTGTTGCATTAAATTCTTGTCAAAGTTCCCATGTATAGATTAATTATATGAGTCTGTAGATTTTTGCTATGAAGAGTTACGAATATATTGTAGCTGCATTTAATAATTTGTCTGTTTTAGCTTTATTTACTGAAAAAAGCTCTCTCTTTTTTTTTCTTTTTATTTGCATAAAGTGCCAATGACAATATGTTGTTTTAATCTAGTAACCTGCAATTTTAAAATGTCCTGTTTGATTTCCCTAGGAACTGTGGAAGCTGAGGTCTTTTTAAGTCCCAGACAGCAGTAAAATTGCATCTTTAATGGTGTCATTTATGTTGACTGAGACATCAAATGATTGAGATTTTTTATTGCTATTATTGTTCCTAGACCTCTATTAGTCACAAAGACAAATGCTTTTCTTTATATTTTTATAAAGCATTCTTTTTTCCTGCTTTAATTGCTAGCTTACATTGACTCTTCTGTGGTGAGCTTATTTGACTTCCCAAAGCTATTTGTGTTAACCTCTTACTTTTTGTTAAAGACGACTTCACGTAACTATGAAGGATTCAAGATCAGACAGAAAATTTTAAGTAATAAGAATAAACATACACAATGATGTCTAAGTGTAAGTCATGTGCATGAACAGCACATGTTCTGCCTCTGATTGCACTTCATCATCTCATGTGGGACGTGAGAGAAATGAAGTGGATTAACATTATTCACTCACAAAGAGGGAAAAAAAGGGAAATTTAGAAGGGGGTTGTTGTACTACCCTGAACACACTGCTGTGTAGTTATTCTGCCTATTACAGGAGGTGAGTTGTCGAGGAAGGAGGGGGAGGGTGGGGAGCTGAGTGGAAGTGCAGAGAGGCTACTCTTGCAAACCCAACTAGGAGCTGTTACCAGATTGCCACCTGCCAAGGATCTGGTTTGGCCAATGTCTCCCATACCCTAATTGTTGTCTTGCCCATCCAGAGGAGACCTACATTTTGGTCTCCGTGCCTGACTAACTGTTGAAAGAAGTTTCACATGGCAGCCAGGTTTCTGAGAGAGATGAGAAGATGAAGCCAAAAGTCCTGCCTGTTTTGTGCCAGGTCTGTGAGCCAGTCACGGGGGCTTGGCTCAGCCTAGCTTTGCTTCACGCTTGATATGAGAGACCAGGCCACCGCAGTGAGACCACAGCAGCCCTACCACCATCAAGGTTGCTTTACACTTGTGATCAGATCAAGTGGGTTTAAAAACAACAGCTGGACTCATATAGCAAGTAGGAGTGATGCACTTCACAGAAGCTGTCAGTGGTAAGTAACAAGCTGGACACTGTACAACCTGCCTGAAAGGCAGCAGAAGTATGCATCACTGTGAGGAATGCAAAATCAGCTCCCTTTCTACTGAAAAATGCTCTCTTTCCTTTAAATTTAGCCTGTAACCCTGACTGTTCTGGCCCTCTTGTCCAAATGAAGAAAACATGCAAGTTCGTGTTTTTTCCTTTATTGAAAAATTAAGGACCATAAAACCTCAAGCCCTCCTTTTCTTTTTTTAACTTGGTTGATTTAATCTTAATGTCAGATAAAATCCATACGAAGTGCATCTACCCTTACAGCAGTTTAAATGTGAAATTATTCTCTTTGCACCATCCTTTCTTCTGCAGAGTTTCAGAGGATTTGGTGGATCAGACCACAACCTTTTATCAGATATTTTCTGCATTTGGCTTGCCAACTGATAAATCCCCTGAGTATTTCTCCCCCCTCACCTTCCCACAGCCCCCCTTTCCTTCTCTGGAAAAGCACTGCCATCTTTCTTGGTGGAGATATCACTTAATCCTCCTTCTCTCTAAGGTTTGAACAAGCTGTCCCCTTTTGAAACAAATATTGTTAATTTAGCATTTATGGAAGTAGCAATTCAGACACTACAAAATTCATAAAGCATTAAATGGCAACATCTTTCCTTCTTTAAGAGGAAAATGAAGCTGTGCCAAAAGACTTGCCATGGTGTGTATTAATGTGCAGTTTGAAGGATGTTTTCTAAATCTTAAGGGAATGTTACACTTATAGTTTAATATACTTTAAATATTTTATTTCATTACAGCAGGATAGGACTTTGTACTTGGCGGAATGGGCTTTTTCACAGAGGAAATAAGGAAACTTATAAGAGATATTCACATGAAAGGATTAGAGCAAAACACATTCTGTATGTGCAGCAGCAAACTTTAGGATGACAGGGAAAAATGTTTGATACATACTTAAAATACCAGACACTATCAACAAGGTATTTAGGCAGATGGAGCAGTTACATAAATCTACTGAATTCTGTAGTAAAGCTAAACAAGTTTAGATCTGTTGGTACTGAGTGTTCCCATTCCATATGCAGTCCTCTGAAATCAATACAAGTTTTCTCCTATCATTTCAGACTTTGGAGATGATCTCTTCTCTTCTGTGATCAATTTGTTGGCTGTTATGAACCGTTTGCTACTCAAAGGCAGCTCCTGCATTCTTATTCTCCCCTTGCAGGTTTTGGTCCCAGCAGCCTAGTGATATTTAAAATTATTGCAGTAGTGACAACAATTAAATAAAAATATCAGAGAGGTTCCAAGTTATTACACAATGCTCTAGTCTCATAGAATCATTTCCTGCTTCATCAGACATAAAGCACTTATTTTTCTGTACACATCTTCAAAGAGAAATGCTGGAACTTATTAAATAAACCATATTATTGCTTTGGATTAATTAGCAGATGGCTTAATGATATGCACTAGTAATTGCTACTGCTTGCACATATTTGATTATACTTTATTATCATAATTGTGTTTAAAATACATCATAGCCATTGATATTTTGTGTTATGTTTATAATTGGTTAACAATTTCCCTGAGAATTATGAGTTTTGCAGAGATTGTTATCTCATTATGTTCTATGTCAAAAGGAATTTTAGGCAACTTTTTTATCCTGGTAAAATAAAAATATATTCAAAATATAGATTAAGAACAGCCATACACAATGCTGATAATTATCATTTTCAAACAGCATAGTTCATCGTACCTTCATCAAATTAATTCACTGCTTCATTACTGTTTGCAAATGGTAATCATCCTCTTGTCTCACTAGTTTTATTGAAAATGAAGACTACAGTAATGTTATTTTTCAAGTCTTCAGGCACAGCCTCAGTGATCCAAATTCATTTACACTATAAATGAATCTGAGTGCCTAAAAATACTTATATGGTGCTAAGGAAGGATTGGAAAAGGTGATAACTGTTCATTTCTTACAATATGTTAAACTCCTTTTGGGTCAAGGACAAACCTATTTTTTTCAATGATATAAATTGCAGTAATACAATGAGCTGCAGCTTTCTGCACACCAAAAAACCACAAAAAACCAAAAAGCCATGTTAAAGGTCTGACTCAAGAAGACAAGAAAGTTAAGAGAAAGACTTCCATCCTGAATTCATGTCATCTTGCTGCATGAATTATGCAAAACTGAATACTATTCTCCAACTTCCCTTAAAAATCTTTTTAAAGCTAACCAAATAGTGTACGAGGACATTTTTTTTAAAACTTTTGAAGCCGTTGCACCTTTTTTTACAGTTCTTCAAAAATATTAGGGAAAGTTGATAACCATCAGGTCACAGATAATTTCTATTATGAAACAAAAGCTAGCCCAAGAGTAAGGAAATTAAAAGAAGACATTAACGGCCAATTTTCATTAGAAAGATGTTGAAGTAGAGTACTGTATGGCTAAGCTGAATGATCCCTAAAATTGACTGAACAGGAAAAGTACAATATAAAATATCCCTGGACAGCTCTGTCACATGTTTTGATTTTGACCATGAAGTAAAGTTCCAAAGCCAAAAAGTTATTTGGATTTTAGTTACATTCTTATTCACAAAGAGGCATCATAACCCATACAGAATGATTTAGAGCTCTCCAGTGGGCATGAGCCTGGATGTCGACAACATGTAAGACTACAAAAACATTTGAATTTCAGAGGTAGAGGACAAATGTCTCTGGTTAAAAAAAAATACTTTTATATCTTAATTTTTACAGTAGTGACTCATGAGTGCTGTGATTCTGCTTCATTGTTCACTACTGCTGCGCTGAGTTTCCCCAGCCACATAGAGAATATTGTCCTCCACGTGTTCAGTTCACAAATACCTGTAAGTCTGTTCCAGGACTTCAGTGGTAGGCAAGGCACCAACGTAGCTGATTTCAGTTTTGAAATAATTTCATTTGGATTTAACTCTTTAAAACTCACACTGTTTCAGAGAGACGTACACCCTTAGAAAAAAATCTTTGTTGAATTAAATAAATTAAGAAGATCATTGGTTTTTCTTTGTTTTTCCTGATCCATACACTTTTAATCAGGCAATGTTCTGCTTGCTTTCTCATATCAATTTTCTAGTGTCCAATGATCTAAACCATGGAAATGGAAATATTTTCTTATATATATTGACAGATTGGGTTCGGCTGCAATATTCACTGAATTGTATCTCAAGGCCTTCCTTTTATTTAACTATATAATGTATAAAATAACCTATAAGGGAAGTGAGGGTCTCTGATGCTTACAGAAGATTCTTAAATCCATCTTTAGCTATGGGCTTTTGTTCCAAAAGTGCTGAGCACCTCTGGGTTGCATTAAAGCCACTGTAACAAAAAATATTTAGACTGAGAATACTATCAATGAGGTTTAGATGCATCAGTTTGAGAAAGATGTTTGAAAATGGCAGCCACAAATTTTAATAGTTCTATACAGCAGACATATAAGTACTATCATCAAAAAAGGTCTCTTTGATATGCAGTTACTATATCTGCTGCAACTAAAATTTAGTATTACACTTATTGCATGCAGAAGAATTATTGCTGAAGTTTCTATGGGAATAACATCTAAGACATCATCAGTACAAAGAAATGGCAAGAACAATCTCTCTTAGATCAAAAACAGAAGCCCAATTTGAAACAACTCTAGGAATATGCTCTAAGGAGAATAGAAGACAGACATTTTAAATATTGTGAGGAATGCCAGTGAAAGCTCATGGCAGGATTTGAATACTCACTTTCACTTTTTATTAATGTCCACTTAGTAACTGTCCTTGCAGAGGAAGCCTCTGCAGAGTACCCTACGTTGAATAACTCTACATCCCTGTAAAATTAAACTTGGGTTAAGTGAGCAGGACTGTATATCAATGCAAAGCAACACTTCTCGCAGGAGAGTCTATAAAATTGTGTGGCAAAACTACACTCCTAAAAAGCCATCAAGGAAAACTAAGCTAAAAAAGCTGCTGAAATGTACCCCTTAAATGAGGCAGACCATCCAAGTCAAACACAGGACTAATCAAGACAAGTCAGAACAGAGCCCTTTAAGTCCCAGTGTATCTCTGTTTCCCTTCTTTCAATTTAGGTGACTGCCATTCATAGTTTTCATTTTAAATTATAAAAATACATTTTATATGACATTTATAATCCAGAGTTAGAAAAATACTGTTTTGATTTGAATAGGTCACTCTGAAAATGTAACTAAGCTCTTTAAAAATATGCATGGTTTAATAGATCATATAAATAATGCAGGTGGCCTTTGGGGGAAATATAGCATGCAATAATTATTTTGTCTGGCATGGTTTGCTTCCAATCTTAGATTTCACTGCCATCAGTTAAATGACTTTGTCAGCAAAACTGTTATCAAAATTACACACATATTTTCCATCCATTGGCAGTGTAAACTCTCTAAGAGGTGATTAGCACTGGATACCAAAAGGAATGATTGTCATGGCTCAATTTAATTTAAAGTATGTATTATGATTTAATTGCTTACAGTAAGTTGACGTGCATGAGCGGGGCTATTAGGAGTAAACAGGACTCTATAAATGGTATAAATGAGGGGCTGGAGAACATCTGTTTTCAAGCTTTCTTAACCTAATTTTTCTTTGTTGCCTGAAGGCCCAACTGAGAGGAAAAGTGTTGCATTTTAACCTTATTTTTCTCCATATTCTAGGCTAACTGGACTGGCAGCTGGGCAGCTTATTCCCTGGGTGGTTTGAACTGCAGTAGCTGTGTTTTCACTAGCAAGTAGTGTGGCCCAGCAGAAACCCATCAGGAAAGCCAGACCGTGCTTTGGTGTTAAGGACCTGAAGTTGACACTGTAAAGGTTTGGGGGACTTTTACTTTGAGTGAGCTCTAGTCTCCCCTGTGATCTGATCTTCTTCTCTTCAGCAGGCAATGCAATGGATGCCCCCTTGAGTGCATCTTCCCGTTTTGTTTCATCCAAAACTGAAACCACTACTTTGCTTGCTCCAAGATGATGCTACAGTGCAAATTAGTGCCCAGGACAGGGGGACAAACAACGAATTCACTTTGACTGATTTAAACTAAAGCAATAATTTACCTGCACCCAGCTACTCCAGGGTTAAAGAGCTTGCAAAGCTGAATGGTCCAAAGTACCCATTTTCTAGTCATTTGGGATGCCTGCCAGTTGGCCTCTTCTATCCAGTGACATTAGACATGGAGAACGGATTGAGAGCAGCCCTGAGGAGAGGGACTTGGGGGTGTTGGTGGATGAGAAGCTCAACATGAGCCGGCAATGTGCGCTGGCAGTCCAGAAAGCCAGCCACATCCTGGGCTGCATCAAAAGAAGTATGGCCAGCAGGTTGAGGGAGGTGATTCTGCCCCTCTACTCCTCTCTGGTAAGACCCCACCTGGAGTACTGCATCCAGCTTTGGAGCCCTCAGCACAGGAAGGACATGGACCTGTTGGAACTAGTCCAGCAGAGGGCCATGAAAATGATCAGAAGGCTGGAGCACCTCTCCTGTGAAGACAGGCTGAGAGACTTGAGGTTGTCCAGCCTGGAAAAGAGAAGGCTTCAGGGAGACCTTATAACAGCCTTCCAGTACCTGAAGGGGGCCTACAGGAGAGATGGCGAGGGACTCTTTCTCGGGGAATGTAGTGATAGGATGAGGCGTAACAGTACTGAACTGAAAGAGGGAAGATTTAGATTAGATATCAGGAAGAAACTCTTTATTGTGAGAGTGATGAGGCACTGGAACAGGTTGCCCAGAGAAGTTGTGGATGCCCCATCCCTGGAAGTGTTCAAGGCCAGGCTGGATGGGGCTTTGAGCAACCTGGTCTAGTGGGAGGTGTCCCTGCCTATGACAGGGGAGTTGAAACTCAATGGTCTTCAAGGTCCCTTCCAACCAGAACCATTCTATGATTCTATGATTAAGCCACTGCCTATTTTAACCAAATTAAGAGGAAGGGGTTGCATCCCCAGCTGAGCAGAGGACACAGTCCTGGAGTTGTGGCCCTACAAAGTGACAGAAACCAAAAGCCAGCTCTTCCTCACTCTGAGGGGCAGCCAGCCCAACATGGATTGCAGGGCAGCTGGGCAGGTAGAGGGGCACACACACAGGTATCTGTGGAAACCTAGAAAATCTTGTCAGCTATATTGTTTTGTGGCAGGTTTTCATGGATATTTTAAACAAAAAAAGTTATGTTTAAAGCATTGATGTGACTTTAGAAGCAAAAGTCTAACCAAAAGGTATGATATTTATGTCTTTTAACCTCTCACTCCTTTATCATCTTGTATAGCATTTGCATCTTTTCTAGGTTAGAGCTGATATTATTTTGTATTAGGAGATGAATCAGCAAAGTTGATATAGGAACACTGCAAGCAGTGAAGGACAAGATAGGTGAAAATGCCCTTCAAGCCTACTTCAGCCATTTTGATTTAACCGATACCAACACAGATTTTCAGTTTGTGCCATACCGTCTCTTTAGCCTATTGATAGGGTTTGAAGGGAGTCACTATGGGGACTCAGCTAATTCTTCCTTTTACTATTTCTCCAACAGACACCAGAGAGGAGGACCCAGTAACAAAACAACCCCTACTCTTCCCTTCCTGCCTTAATTTTACACTGCAGTTAAGGCAGTCTGTACACAAGGAAATGTATCATTCAAAGATCCAGCCTAGCCTTACTGCTATAGACTAAATTTCCACCTGAAAACTGATCTTTGCCCCCTCTCTTCTCCATTTTACCACTTCTTTCACTCGGGCTTCTGTACCTGATTCATTTTTTGTTTGATTTTCAACATAGTTTAGCCTTATTTTAATGTCATTACCTTTGGTTTTGTTTTTACCTTTATATTTCAAGAAATGGTCAGATGAGATTGCTGGGTTCCATACCTGTTAGGCAAGATCCTTGTTTTGTTCATCTACCCTAATGTCTTGGAGCTAAAACAAAAAGAAGAGACCTTATTTTCATCTTAGGCTTTCCTAGATCTCCTATTCTAACAAATAACTGCTCGTACGACATAAAGGTTTTTTTTTCCCATGGTTTGTATCTTTGGCTTCTTGAATCACTCCTCCATTCAGTGTTTCTGCTCCATGCTATGCTTCAGAGGTGGAGTGGTGGTGCAAGAATACAAACTCAACTCTTTAAACCCCTTGGGAAAACCTTTTCGAGCTGCTTTTGGCCACTTATCTATATGTATGTGTTTCTACATATATATGTATTTATACATAAAATGAGTAACAGTTCCTCTTGGACACAATTTGGTTTCTCCGGGTAGAAAATGGTGGATCATTTAGAATAACTTCTCCTCTGTATAAGCAATCAGAGGATGTTATCTCCCTCTTGAATGCATAGAACCAATTTCCTGTCGTGTGTGCCATAAAAGGGTTTTGTTTCCAATGGATTTTTTATGTGGTATTATTGTCCATTTTTACTCAGGTGGAGTAATTTAGTTTCTACAAGTCCTGTGCACAGAAAGGTGAGGAGTAACTTTGAGTAATAGCCTTTAAATGGTGGAGGGAGGGAAATGTTTTCCAAGGTTTAGATGAAGTTGCTCTGATATTGAGACTTTTTAAGTACTTCTCAGTCAAAAAATGAAGCATCTCAGATCTAATTTTAATACTTTTTCTTAATATTAACAACCTTTTCATGCTCCACAGGACAGCTGACATACCTGTTTAGCTCCATTCTTTCAGAAAGAATAAGACAGGATCAGGAAAACAAAAAGCCAATGAGATGTTGGAGATGGTGGCTGGTACAAAATTATTCAGTTTATGTTTATAACTGACTGCAGAACTGCAAGAGAAGCGGTGAAGTTGTGAATGCCTTGGGTTGCTAAAAAAGTCAAATGTTTATGATTTGACCAAAAAGACTTGGGAAAAACAATTTCAGACCTGGCAAATTATTGAAGACCCAGGCAGAATAACACACAGAGGGTAGAGGGAATAACTCTAAGTGCAATCATGGTCACTAAGTTGGATACTACCACCCTAGGAAAGAGTTCTTGGAGTAATTGTAGATGGTCTCCAAAAGAATCAGCTTTCAGATCTGTTCCCTGTGGGAATGACGACGGGAGACTGGAGAGAGAATGAAATGGGGTCCTGGGCCACGGGCAGCGTGAGGGGAGACCTGGGGAGGGGTTGAGCAGGGACAGTCAGGGCTAGTGGTCCCTTCAGGGCACTGATATCTGGGCAGTGATCAGAAGACAGATTTTGGGGCTTGATAGAAATAACATCAAAAGAGAAAAGTATCGTTACAACATTATACACTAACTGCATCGTGCTCCCACATCCTGAATGGCACATGTGTAGTTCTGCTTCACTGCTGGGAAGTGCCCTGGAGCTACAGAGGGTAACGTGTACAACAGGTGTGATGAGAGCAATGTGGCAGCTTCCACTAGGAGAACAAACTAAGCAAGATTAGCTCATTAGCTTGGAAAAGAGATGAGTGGAATGAAACTTACAGTGACAGCAATCTATAAAATGAGAAACTTGCAGAATTCATAAAACAAGAAGCAGTAGAGAGCTTGTGACTCACTAGGCAGTAAGACGACAAAAAGGAATTGTGTTTTCACAGTGTGTAAAGAGAAATCTGTGGAAATCATTGCCACAGGATATTTGAGAGGCCAACAGAATAAGTGAGTTTTAAAAGGGATTGGTCAAATTCAGAATGGATAGGGTCGCCATGAGGTAAAATCGTTGTCCCAAGTCCCTAAACTATCACCAACTGCAAGGCTGTCACTCCCAATGTATCTTTGGAAACCTTCAGGGAAAAGACATATATTAGTTTGGTTCAGTATGACAGCTTTTATTTTCTCCGCTATTTAGTGAATAGAGATTCAGATCCTCCTCTTTGATCTCATTTCTCATCATAGAATCATAGAATGGTTTGGGTTGGAAGGAACCTTAAAGATCATCAAGTTCCAACGCCCCTGCCATGGGCAGGGCACCTTCCACCTCCTGTGAGAGGCTTTGTCTTAAGAAGAAATATCAGGCAGTAACCCCGTATGTTGGAAAGGTCTGGCACAGAACAAACTTTAGCATAAACATGGTTAAAAAGTAGCTCCAGAGTCTCTGTACAAGGAATTGGGTTTCTGACAACTCTTCCTATAGCATTATTCAGAAAGATATGTAGGTATATGTATGTGTGTGTGTAGTCCCAGGTAATAAATCACCGGCACATGGAGTACCAACTGAGCCTCACGTGGTTTTTTTCTAGTTTTTTTTTTCTGCAAACAAATACTCCTAGTATTTGTAAGCTAAACCAGCTCCAGCAAATAAGCCCATTTCTGCCAAGTGGCAATACTTGCATTCTGAATATCTGACTGAATTCATGCTGTCAAACGCCTATTATGTAGAGCAATGGTCTCAAACCAAAGCAACATGTAGACGTGTTAATTATTCGTCTTGTTCATCCTTCCCTCAAGCAATGTTTTAATGAAAGCCCCAGGCAAACCCTGACATTCTGACTACCTTACTAAGTATTGTACATTTCTAATGTTCAAACATGAGGGACAAAAACTGTTTTTCTTTTGTCTTTGTCCCCAAGCATCTTATTTTGTGATATTCAGAGTAGACAAAATTCCTTTCCACATCTTTCCCTATTTCCAGGGATTTGTAGTGCGAGTGCCCAGAAAAGGTGAAGGAAGATCAACAATCTGCAAACCTCTTCTTTTTGTGACTTCAGAGTGGGTTTTCCCCTTTCTCTGCAAGGATGTTTGGCTATTCCAACTACATTTATATGCAGCCATCCCTCCTTCAAGCCGGGAGCAGATTGTGGTACCCTGCAAAGAAGCAGCACAGTGGAAGCACAGACTCTGCATCCTGCTGAACCACACAACCACATCAGTCCCATAGTCCTTCCTAAACAAGAGTATGCAAATGCAGAAGGATTCTTCCCATTCTTAATTCGCTCCTCTCCATTCACAAAGCAGGATAGTGTGATCTGAGCACCTTTTCCAGACAGTCAAGATGCTTGTATTTTCTTAAGGGCTCACATCCAAAGAATTGGGCAACACTGGACAACTCAGCTTTCCTCCTTTGCCCTAGTTTCTTCTCCCATTAAATGGCAGATAGTAAAATTTATCTGTATGGAGGAGAGGAAAAATTTTAGGTTCAGAGATAAGGTGTGATATATTTGAGCTGTCAGGTATTTAAGTAGCAATAGCCATGAGAAATGCTGTTTGGTTTGCTGCTGTCATTCCTGCTTTTATCTTCCTCAGAGATGTTTATATCTTTTTCTCTCTCTCTCTTTTTTTTTTTTTT
>KZ505692.1:1254009-1308227 GCA_002844005.1 Limosa lapponica baueri
AGTTCCTGATCTCTGACTAGAAACTTGGAAAATAATAAAAAAAAAAATAATAGTGAAGTTTACACATAACAGCACATCCGCTCTCTACTAAGTGCATGGACTGATCATATATACTGAGTTTTCTCTCTACCATTCTTGATACCCCTTGCTATTCACCACAGTATCTAAATGAATGTTCATCTTCTTCACTCTCAAGTTAAGTGTCTGCAGTGTAGATCAATCATCTACTTCAGAAAGTGCAAAGCTGGCAAAGACAAAGGTGTTCTACTGATTTGGATGAATCTTAAAGTCAACAACCCTGCATCCTGTTGCATACTCTTCAATGCTGATGGTTATAACATCCAGATCAAATGTATTTTTCAACAGGATTTCTTTTTCCCGTATTTTCCCATTCAATCTTTATTCCGTCTTTGCTGCCTTATATCCTAAAACATAAGCACTTGCAAAGGCTACTAAAGAATACTTAAGGCATAGATACAACCTGAAGCTTTAAAGGTTTCTACTGATCTGAGAGCTCTGGTTATTCTGCATTTTTCCATTTTATGAATAAGAAATGTCTCCACCTAAAAACTTTCAGGCAAGGAAAAGTCGCCATACATATAATCGAAAGTGAATTACCAATATTAATGCTAAGGAAGGGAAGAGAAAAGAAATGGATAGGAGAAAGAAAATAAGGAGAGTTTTCTCTGAAAAATATGTGGTAAATATCACAGTACCTCAGGTTAGGAAAGAACACAAGGGGAAAAGAAAACATGACTTGGGAAGAATGGTGGAAAAATTGCAAATTAATCCACAAGTTTTATACCATGATGTAGTCCATCCTAGGAATTAGTGATGTTGGGGCTCTTTGTGGTTAATTTGTGTAGTTATCTGAAGCCTAAGTGAATGATTAATATAAGGAAACAGAGTGTGTCAGAGAGATTTAAAAAAATAGAGGGAAAGAAAGTAAAAATTAGGAAAGGATAAATGGAGGTATAGATGTCCAGAAGAAGGTCTGGTGAAGTGGGGTGGAAATTGACACATGAGGTTTGTGGATTGTATCGAAATACCCCACCAATAAAAAACTTATTCAGCTTACTATTTTCTAATAAGGAAGCCTTGCCATAAGTTAAGCTCCATTTTCTTAAAAGGGAGGATAATATTCTGTATCTGTTGAATTTAGTAACATTAGCTCCAAAGGGACTAGGTCCTTTCATTGGCTCACTAATTATTTTGAATGTGATCATCATTATTCAAATGCAAATATTTAAGAAATTTATCTATATCTAGTGAATGTAATTCATTATGTAATGGAGTTTAGTTTAGCTGATGATGTATTTACTATTTTAGCCTGAAAGAAATCCTCTTTTGTGACATGACCAGTGTATACTAGGTAGTATTTCTTGCTTTCTAGAACTTTGCACTATCTGTCAAGTTATTAATTTGTTGAGTAGAGCCTTGCTGGATTCATATTTATTCGCTAATGTCTACATTAGATTTGGTTTACCTGAATTAATTTCTAGAAGTGTCATCCTGCTTGGTTTATACCTCATATGACTATTCAAAAATTCTGTTCTGTGGAAAAAACCAGCACCACAGAATAATATGTTCGGGGGGGGGGGAGGGTTCTGTCTCGGCAATTCATATCTAAAAATATGTATTTATTGTAGTATTCTAAAAAATCGGCAATCTGAAAATCAAGTTAGGTGATTTCCTTCTGCATCCTACTGCTAACTCACAGTCATGTCCACTCCAGCAGCTTTTCTTTGTAAAGCCTTTCAGGTCTAGGGACAATCAAAGTACCTTCAGGAAATAATTTTGTTTAGTGCATAAGAAGAAGTAGAGTCTGACTCATTCTTGCAAAGCTGCCCTAGGGTGAATAGCGGTAAATATCACAAAATTTCTTTTAAGCATTATGTTCTAATATATCTGAAAAAAATGGCTACAAAAATGACATACACTTAAATAAAATTTCTGACTCACACCTGCTGAAATAAGTTTCCACTGTTATCTACTGCTGTTAGCTCTTACTCTATGTTCTTCCCATTTTTTCTCTGGGTAGGAGTAGATTGTTGTAGGGGTATTTACTAATGTAATGGGGTGGAAAGCTGGCAGCCTATTTAGGCTAGCAAAGTAAATATCTCCTAGTGGTATCTCTGTTGATTGCCCTGTGTGCTTTATTACCTGTATGAAGTTCATACAGAATAAGAAATACTAAGGAACTGCAGGCGAAAGAAAAGAGTTACTCTCTTTTGACAGGCAACCCAAGAGGTCAGTAATTACTTTGCAAATTATCTATGAATATTATCTACCCTCCAATAGAGGAAACTACATCAGTAAGGCCACTTATTATGAAATATTATGTTTCCATGAAATTACAAAAGAAAAAATGAGGATAAAAATATCATTAGATTTGAATAGTTGAATTTTCTGCCTTGTTCATTATAATAGGTTCTTTCAAATGCCAAATTTTATTCTTTCACTGATTTAAAAAAAGAAACCTGGAAAGAATTAAAGGGATTTACATAAATTTCAAATATGACTAACAGGTACACTTCATAAGTTATTTAAATGCTCTCAGTGTGTGTTAAACAAAAATGTGTTGCTTTCTACTCCCAGAGAATCAGCTGCATTTGACATTTTATAAGGGCTTTGTTAGATTCTAGTCAAGCAATTCAGTATTCAAATTAAATCATAGCTAATGTAAGTTTATATGAACTTTTCAGAAATCTGTCACCCCTAACAAAGTTTGCAGCATTTATCTGCTTCTCAAGTTTAGGTTGTTGTTTAACATTCCAGTATTTAGATAAAATAACTAAGGACACTCTTTCCCACTGCTGCCTTTGTTTGTATGTGTGTGTATTGTAATTTCTGTTTCTATTTATATTCTATCGTAATGTAGAAAAGGAAAAGAGCATATATGCAGCACAATCCTCATCATATGCACCATATGCAGAATTTACCAGCAGTGGCATCATAATACGGATTTATCAGCACGAGTTTGTGCTGGATGATACAAATAAAAAAAATAAACAAACAAGTACATATTTTCTAACTTATATTGCATATTTCTTAAGCATGCGCCCTGCAAATTCCATAGATTTTTAAAGCCCACATCATTTCCATCATATTTACCCAGTCTACTCTGGACATAATGCATACCCAGTTGACAGTGGTATTACTACTGAATTGCTGTATCCAGTCATAATATCCACTGTTCAGAAAAGGTGCTGTAAGAGTGAAGGGGGTTCACAGAGGAGAAACACAACTGGGAAACACATCTTAGAAAAAAGACCACATTATTTTATTTAGTCACTTTAAAGAGGAGATTAAGGGGTAACAGCATTCCCTGCTCTGGGAACCAAACTTTGTTCCAATCTGTCTTTTATTTTTAATAGCGAAAGCAAAAGTGATTTCCCAACTTTTTGAAAACTCTGCAGCAGCAGTATTTCTTATCTCTATACTGGATTTTTAATTTTCTTTACATTGTGAATATTCAAAATCCATCATCTGTGTTACAGACTGAGTGATTCCAGTGGTAACATTTACAATCTCTGTCTAGTGGCTATTTCTCTAAACTGTAGCCCATGGGAGGTCCGGATAAGTACTATTTGCATTATGAAGTGAAAATGTATCCCTTGATATACGCACATAATTATTAAAATGTCTGAGAAAGCTCTTCTGCAACTGGCCATCACATTCCTCCTGCCACTTCCTCTGGACACTGTATATCAAAGCTGATGGGATGAAGAAAGCATTAACTTATGGTTTTCACATGCTTCAGGCACGCTGAGCCTGACTAGCGCTTTTAGAATTTCTACATGCATTTGTGAAAGGTATTTTAATCTAAAATGCCTACCTACGGTACTGTGCATGTACACACATGCAGATAGCAAGTTGCAAGTAAGAATCACTTGAATTCTTAGTAAGTACAAAACTGTTCCTTATTACACTAAGGTATTCCTCCATCATATACAATCAATCTGTACAAACCATGCTCTGAACTCCATCCTTCTTTACCAAGACCTGCTTTAATTCTGTGAACTGCAGAGAATTTAATAGCAGCTTCTTTTAATCACCAGAGTAATTTCATCTAGAATAAGGAAAAGTTGTGGTTAGAGGCTTTTCCCACTTTCTTTGGTAAGTAGAATGTATTCTTTGGATCTAAACGATTGATTAAATGCCCATCACTGTTTATAGTACTTCTTTAGATGGACTTTCAATCAATACAGCAACGTCCTTTTCACCTGTACTGTCACAAAAACATGGTATTTGCTTCTAAATGTAACTCTGAACAATGAACTAACTGAGCAAGGGAAATAGGCTTCTATAAGGGTAATTTGGGATTGAAACCTCATGAAGAAAGAGAACAGCACAAACAGGCTCTAGGGAGAGTACCGTTCATGCCTACTCTAGCATCATGTGAACTTACCATGCCAGAATTGCCAGTCAATTACCAAACAGGGGGGACAATAATGTAGGGAAAAATATTCTGTGAAACAGCTTTCATTGGTAGCACCTCAACCCATTTGTGTCCTACAAGAGAGAAGACTTGGACCAGGGCTGGTGTGGAACAGCTCCTTCCATCCTGTGCTCTGCTGAAGTAGAGAACTCATCTGGCTTGTATTGAGCCTCTCTGAGATGGAACTTAACTGCTGTCCACCATTTAGGATCATTTTCTAAGGCTGCTCAACATATATTTCTGCTCCTTTGCCTTTGCCTTTCTCCCCACCTCCCTACATGTGCGTATAACATCGCTCAGCATTTTACATGCTCTCCAGGCAGAGGCAGGGGTGGTTTTTTGGCTGGGATCTGAGAAAGGGTGTTTGAAAATACAGAGGAAACATGTCTGAAAATAAAATTCAACCCAACACCTGTGTGACAATGAAAGGAGAGACCTAGGGAGTCAGCTTTTAGCTCATGATGTCAGCTACAGATTTGCAGCTGGAACTGTTGCTGGTAGCTTGATTTTTTCTGTGAAACGGCAGAACCTTATATATTCTTCTAAATGAAACAGAAGACTATCAGAAACATGCCACTCTACTGTTGTTTTTTTCTGCAGTAGCCTGCAATATCCCCAATTTTGGTCAAATGAGTCCTAAGAATGTGACAATATAGAGGCATCTCAGCTGTCCACTATACAGTGTTGAATGGTTTTGCTAAGACTTTATTTTCAGCACTTGAAAAAAAATAAGTAGGATGCTACTCTTCAAAAGAGCAAGAGCTTCTAGGATGCCTGCCTTCTAAATATTTTCATGCTCAGGACAGGTAATTCCCTTCCTATAGAAACTATTTATACACACCATTTCTTAGTGAATGTTAGCTTTGCTTACCGTCAGTTCTAGCAACAAAGAGAAAAAACTACTGCCCTGGTTTGAGCAACACAGGACTCATTTATATTCTAATGCCTGGGAAAACTGCACTTTTAGAAGACTCTAGTGTCTGGATTTGTGAAAATATTTACTTTATAGCCATCTATGGTATGTGGGTTTCACCGTCTCAGTGTTTTCAAGTTAGCCAGGTGCAGGGATGAGGAGGAACGAGACCTGGGCACTTGACCCAGACTGCCCAACAGGATTATTTCATACCATGAACATCACATGAATTAAGAAATTTGCTGAGGAGTTCTCTCTCTCTGGTGATGTCTGTGATCCTGAGAACTTCTTGCCCTGGTGCCAGACCCCTGAGCCCTTCCCTTCCTCCCAAAGCCATAGTGCTCGCAGTTTCTGACATTTGCTGTCCACTGAGGGAATGCACAGCTTCCTGCTGATAGAATTGGCTGAGTATAATCCTTGTATCTTTTATACTGGTATTGGGATCAATATTGGTTCTTTAGTGTTATTAATGTTAATTATCTAGTCTTATTCTATTAAATCTGTTTAAACTTCAACCCTCAGATTTCCTTGTTTTTCCTAATTCCCCTTCCCGGATGGAGAAGGGTCATTGGGTGATAGAATAATTGCCTGAATGACAATAAATTGTTGTGCATTCCTCAAACCATAAAAACTATGTAGTAAGAAAGTGTAGACTTTCATTAATTGTGCTCCATATTAGTGCTTGTATTAACAGACAAGTAACAAGCTATCTCATGCTTTTCTGATTTGGCTACTGCCAGTAATAGTGTTAGAGAAGACACAGATCTGCTGGCTTTGGCCATTAGGTTGGGGGTAGTTCTGTTCAAGGAGAGCCCAACTTTCAGCCTCTTTCCCAACTGTGCTATTAAAATCTCTTTGTGTAGCCCTGTAGTGTAAGTATTTTAACAGCTATCCATATCTAGCCAGAAAATATTCAGTTGTCTCTATCCTGCTGAACTGTTTTGCATATTTCCAATTCTTGGTTCTTTTCTAGGCTTGTGATAGAGGGAGATTTAATTTTATAATGTGATACCAAGCTCAAATGATAAGTGATAAGTATAGCCTGATAAACATAGCGTACTGATATTTAATGTATTCATCTCCACCCTGCAAGTCTAAAAACAATGATCAGTGATTAGAAAATAAGCTTAGCATGATTTTATTTATGGAACATAGTTAATGAATCTGTTTTTCAGTGAATAATTGCAGTAATCAACTGAAATAATAGTAGAAGTGCACAGTAAATAGGTCAGATAAGTAAAATTTTAAATGTTTATTACCAGATGCCTTTCAACCAATTTCTGTCTCAGGGGTTGTATGGCATTTTCTTACTGTTTTTTATTTTCTTTTCTGCATATTTCTGTCTGAAATTCAAATGCAGGCTTATGATAACCTCCCTGGGCAATTACCTTCTATTGCTAATAGAGATAAAGATCATTTTGCGGAGTTTTCTTTCCTTATTGCCTTGCAGTATAGGAATGACTATAAAAATAAAAAGTGACAGTCTGTAAGATTCTTTATGAAGGTGGCTGACTCGTCTACTCTACATCTTCAAACAAAATTGTAAAATAATGTGGTTGTTTTACGTGTTGTCATAAAATTCATTCACCTTCAATTTGCCCACAGTAGGAATCTAGAAGCTATAAACTGAACTGCCATATGTGCCATAAGCCACTGCCAGGCATTGATGCCAGTCTGATGAGTAGATAAGATAACTTTGAGACATTTGTACACTGAAACATATTCGCTAACTCTTCAGACAGGCTTGCTGCGGACCTCTGTTTCAAACAAACACAAAAAGCCAGAAAAATGAGAGATTTCCCTGAAGGGGACGTATCCAGGAAAGGAAAACAGCATTTGCTAGTACTGGCTGATCTTAAATCAGCCAAGGAATTTAAAACATGCCAAGTAATGCTGGCCAACTTGGTTTTTAAACTCATAAGCCTTGAAAAATGACAAAATCGGAATTTAATCTGCATATTGGTAACCTTTAGGTTAAGTCAATTATCTGGACTGAATCTTTGCAAGTTGCTAGAGGGTGTCACATGCCTGTGCCTATTTGTAAGCACTTTCTTTTTTCATTCTTCAAGATGCACCACAAATTATTATTTGAGCTTTGTGGATTTTGCTGTCATGAGCCTAAGCTAGCATGACTGCTCCTATACTTTGCTATCGAGTTTTACATGGGTTTCATCTGCTCCCAAAGTTTTCACAATTTTCCAAGCTTACCCACAGTCTGTAATGAGGCAAAAGTGCAGAGATTCTCAAATTAGCATCAATACAAGCTAGTATTTCCACAAGGCACTGTCCTCTGGTCAAGAAACAGCAGAGCTAAGCAGCAGAGCTTGTTAGCATAGAGCCAGAGCTAACCCGTGGCAGCAGGGCTTTGGGACTTGAGCTAGCTCAGACCACACCAGATCAAAACCAGAAAGGATGCCAAGCACCAGTGAGCCACAGTAGCTGTCAATAAATTCTAAACATAAGCGTGAGCATAATTTACCTTTTCAGTACCTTCGTTCATCTCAGTAACGTCTGCTGAGTGTCATGAAGAACGCCATGCCAGGCGACTAGTTGAGGTACACGCTGCTGTAATGGTGCTGATAATCATAACCCAGGGCACAAGAAATTTATGGTTCTGTTTTCTGATGTGGTTTGTCTTGCTGTTTTCAGGTTTTACATACCTATTTATGCACAGATAAGTGTACTAAAACCTAATTTAATAACCTCAGGACTTAAAATAAACCATCTGTGGGAATGAGAGGTAGCTAGAAAAAAAATTGCTGTATATTAATGTTTGTCTTACATATGTGAACACTGACCTTATTAATACACACATTAACCCTGGTGATGTAACAACCTGCTTTTTTCTTGGTTTGTTAGTTACAAAACCTTATTTTCAAAAACATTTGTAAACACTTATTCAATTATTTGTAAGCACTAACAAAACAGAGGCTGCCTGCTCTGAAGGCCAGAACAGAAAGACATATTTAGTGGCTGCAATTGCAGCAAACACCTCAAAAACAACAACAACAAAAAAGGAAATTAAAGAAGTGTCTGGCAACTTAATTGAAGTCTTGCAGCACAAAGAAATGTATAGTGAACCCTGTGTTTCTCAAAGACCCGATTTGCCTCTCTTCAGAAATTCATAATGAGGTAGCTTCAGCAAACTTCCCCCCACCCCTCCCCAAATCTCTTTGCATCAGGAAAAACTGAAATCTTGTTAACCTGTGCTAAACATAGCCTGTTTCAACTGGAGGGAAAGCTTCTACAGGGATAAATACCATCTCTACAAAACACTCTCCCCTGGCTGGTAAGGTCCCCAGGTTAATACATATAAATAATGCTTTTGATTTATATTATAGGCAGCTGTAACAGACGAATGGCTTTAATTTACCAAGCTAGAAAATCAACATTTTTTTATCATAAAATAAATTCTTTCCTTGCCACTGCAACTGACACGGCTTAGCAAGGCTTACATGAACTCTGTAGCGGATCCATAAAGCAGAGGATCTGTGGCTGGCCCCGCCAAAAATGACGGCTAGTTTCTGTGTCCGTTAGTAAAGGTGTCATGTGTCACTCATTGGGGGAGCCAGAGAACACAATAACTAAATCACTGACAGTATTTGTTTGAATATCGGCTATGTTTGAAATGTCAAGCAGAAAAATTTGACTCAAAATTCAGCCTTCCTTATCTCTAGTTAGTCTCACCAAAATCTCACATGGGAGATGAAAGCTGGAGAGATGTTCTTTAGTTCTTACAGCTTTTTACCAGCTGGGTTTTGGCAAATATTGAGCATTCTCAAATCTGTTGAACTCAATTAAAAATTGCCTTTATTGCCAGGTTAAGGCTCATATATGAATCACTGCCTATCACAGCCTTAAAGGCTGACAGCGTTACAAAGCAGAGGTACCAGATGGATAACCCCTGCCTATATCCACCGTTAAAGGAAGATTCTGCTGGCCACTGCCCTGTTTCCATTCCCCACACTCTGAAAGGCATTTGAATGTAGTAAGGAAATCATCTGTATCCTGTTTGCTTTTCCCATTGGTGACACTCATTACCTGTAACCATAGCTTAAATTTACCATAGGTTGTGTCATCTGAGACATGCGAGTATGTATTCCCAAGTAGCTTGGAACAGATATACCTGCAAATGACCCTTGTTACGCTATTCATTTCTCATTAGGAAATGTAGTGCTTTGTCAGCCTGATGTGGTTTTTGTTTTCTATTATTACCCTCAGATGTCTGTTCTCCCCCTATTTCATCTGGAGTTCAGACAGCCGTAATAATCAACAGACTGGACAGCGTTCTTCTGTTTGCCACTCCTACAGTTTCTCAGTCCACGGAGTACCAAGACATCAAAGTTCACATTGTGCAAAACTAAAAGCAAGAGCTAACAGGCCAGATGATCGCTATACTTCTACTGGTGGTGATTCCTGTTCAGTTACAATTCCTGAGATATCCTTTGCAATGTTATTTTATGAAAAGCAATAGTATGTCTAACTAGAAACACCATTTTTTTTTTCATGTATGATAGTAGGACTAGGACCTCTTTGGTGTTTTTCTTCTTTTGTCACCAGCAAGAAAGATAATAAAAATCATGCATCTCAACCTTGCCAGTTCTTTAATGCAAAGTTCAATAACTATATTCTCTATGATTGAATGTTTAGTTTATTGTCATATATCGCTCCCAAGCTACTTAGAGTCACAAATGAAAAGACTGAGTTATCAGAGAGCACGGCTTCCAGTTGGAAAATTTCTTTTTAATTTTTTTTTGGCAGGGATCACAAGATGGTGCTATTACACATGGCCATGAAGATCAATTCTCATCTCTTTTTAGACGTTCAAATTCTCCTTTACTGCTAGAAGAAACACTGTGTTACATCAGTGTGCATTTGAGATTTTGTTTTTCTCAGATGGTCTTTTGTAACCACTTATCTCAGTTCCAGGTCTGAGATACAGTTTCTTAGTAAAATAAGTCTGCCAGAGTCTGTCTCACTGAGTCATTTGAAATGGAAGCAAATATTTAAGGGTGCCAAGGGCACAGTCCTGTACAACTTTAATTTGGAGCATTCTAGTTCAAAACCTGTGAATGAAAAGGTCAATTTATTGCATGTCTTTTTAGTCATTGCAAGTGACCAATAATCTAAAATTAAAGCATTGAAACCACGCTGTACAAGGAAATAGATCTGCTATATAATCTGCATAGTGAATCTGGGTTTCATTTTACTACACTGGTTTAATAGCTTATTACAGCAATCCAGCTGGTGTTCCAGGAATAGATCACTTCACTGCTATGAGTGGGATTTTTTTTGTTCTCACATTTATCAAATATTCTGGCCAGCTGGCAGTCTTTGCATACTTGGCTCTATACTACACCAGTCCCAATGAGTGCAAATAATCTATAAAACCTTGATGTGGGGGATTAGACGGGTTCTAAGAGGACATCTGTGAAAACATGGGTGAAAACCTTGGAGACTTAGGCAGGCACTTGCCAAAGGTGTGTCTGCGGCTTTTCCACATGGCTGGGTATTATGTAACAACACACAATCATGCAATTGCCTTTGGAGAGTCAGAGAAAATAAATTGAAAACACATAATTAAACTGCACAGGAAAATGATTTTCCAGTATGCAGGATACCATTCGAAACCTGCCTCTTAGTCAAGGGATCACATGAAAAACAAATGGAAAAAAAAATCATATTTTCTTATTTTTACCCATTTAGTCAGGACCTTTCAGTCCTTACTTAGGAGGCTGAAAGGTGATGTTTTTCTGCTAAGTGAAGTAAACTGGAAATACAGTACTTTCACCGTCTGAAGCAATGCTATGAAGGTCTAAACCACATAATCAAAATATGGAAGCAGTGCAGCTGAGTGAGATCGTAACTGAAAAGCAAATAGAAATAAATAAAAGAGCATCACGTTATGACCCGTCAGAGGCCTAGCAAACATCCACATAAGATTCAGGTGCTGTTGTGTAAAGGAAACCGGAAAGGGAGGAATTTGGTTCATAACCGAGACTCTGAACTTAAAGGGTTTCTGTGTTGGCATCTAAGTTCACAGTTTAGACTGCAGAGTGGCACTCATCATTCCTCAGACAATATCCAGCAGCAGGAGGACTCAGCTTTCCCAATGCAGATGCTGAGCATCCTTATCTGCACCCTGGGGAATGCCACCTGGCCCACCCCAGAAGGGTCTGAAGCACCTTGAGCTCCAGCGTCATACCTGCCAGTCCCAACAGAGAGCTGTCTCCAGCTAAGGCAAGTAGCGCCGTTTAACATAGCAGACCTATGGGCTGAAAAAATTGTGCTGGCAACCCAGCTATATAAACTGTACACTTCTTGGGAGTAAAGGTCTGATGAGCTCTAGTGAGGACATGAGGACTTAATCCATTAATGATCAAAGTTCAGTAGGACTGCTCCTGGGGCTCATGGTCTGGCTGAGTCTTATTTGAAAGAAATCTTGTTCCTGGTGCTCCAAGACTGCTCCAGGATGTGAACCAAATGTTGGAAAAGGGAAAAAAAGGGAAAATTATCCTCAAAAGTATATCCAAATTAAAATGCTGGTGCTTAAACATTTCAGGGCAGCTCAAATGGAACTAGACACCTTTGTTTGGGCAACAGAATTTCACTCTGAATGTCTATTTTATGGTGAATTGAATTGATCCATTAATTTTCATTGCCCAGATCTTTTCTTAATATAGCATGAACCTGGACACAAGTAGACCCCAAATGTGTCTTAGTCTGGAACTGAATCCCACCCCCACCCAGGAATGTCCAAATATAATATTAAAAAGTATACAGCAGGAACCAAACAGGTGCTGCTACTAATTGAAGCTTAGGAGCATGTGTAACATATGGATAGGGTAATTAGCAAGTTAAAATGTGCATGATAAAAGATGATAGCCAATAGAGAACACATAGTATACTGTATATGGCACTGATTGCACTCCCATAAAGGAGCGGCACGTAGCTCGATTTGAGTAGTTAGACCCTACTGTGTGCCCTGTCAATAACATTACACTTGTCAGTCATGACACTGCCCCGAATAGAAACAACCTGGGTAAAAATGAGACAGCGATGAGGTAAATTATGCTGCTAGGGAGTGTTAAACACATCTCATCTCTGGAAGAAAAGGGATTGGGAAGAGCTCAATACCTACCTTTTGTGGCCACCTAAGAAAGAGCTGCACTTGGGTTGGGAAGAGTTGGCTGGGCTTCCTGCAGGGCCAGGAGACCTCAGGTGCTGCTGAGGAGCAACTGGACATATCCTGAAGGAAAGCACCACATCTGTGAACACTCTGCTTGTTTGAAAGCTGTTTACAAATCTTGCTTTCTTGGACCTACTAGAAACCACCAGAATTAAAAAGTGAGTTAACTTGTAGTTTCCAAGACCAGGCTCACAGGGGCTGATGTCAAACAGTCCCTGTACTCACTGTAGTCTAATTCAACAAAAATTCTTCCGATCAGACATGTCCAGTTTCACTTAGGCCATGGGTCCACTGTTCAAAGAGAAAACCACCCAAATATCTGAAGAGATGCTGCCTGAAAGCCTTCCCATCTCCCTCCTCTTGTCCCTCCCTATGCTGCTTTGCACCACCCCTTCCTCTGGGGTGGCACAGCCACTTGCACAGCCAAGCCACAAAACGCCACTAAGTGACTTGATCTGATTTAAAATAATATCCCCAAACTTTCCTTTTTCTTTCCCCTCCGGCAGCTCCCCAGGGTGGCTCATGGCCTGCCTGCCCCATCGGCTGCCACAGCCTTGCCGAGGTGGGAGGCAGGAGACCCTCAAGCCGAGTTGCCGAATGTTTTGTCTCCTTACACTGCAGCCATAGGTGCATCGGGGAGTTGGGTGTCCTCACTGCCAGTCTCCCACAGCATCAGCTGTCATGTCGGCGAACTGCAATACAGCCTGCAGTTGTCCAAAGAGCAGGAACTGCTCCCTCGATGGCAGTCAGGAACACTTGTCGCTTAATAGTTCATGCTGGATTTTAGGGGAGGTGGCAGGGAGGAGACTGAAGTACTTTTTGTTCCCCAAGACCTGCGCTATCTCTTGAGCAGCAAGATGTATTGATATTTGTTTCAGAATAAAACATATAGGTCCATCAATGGATGAGTGATACTTCTCTCTCTCTTTTCCAGAAGTGCCTGTATCACACTGGGTTATATCAGATGTCTTGCAGGATTTTTTTTCAATGTCAGATATTATCCACTATATGGGTTGTACTGTTTAATAAATCCAAAGTAGATATTCTTTTCTATCTTCCTGCATAGCGCAAGAAAGCAAATGCACATGAAATGATAAAATTTAGCCTTCTTAAAAATCTAATCCAAAATTAAATGATGAAATACAATTTTAAAATCAAGTTAATGGGGAACATAAATGTAAAGTTAATACATGAAACTTTAGGAATATCTTTAGAAAATAAATGGTTTCTGGTGTTCTTTTTTTTGGCCTTTGTTTTTGTACTGTTTTTCTTGTAAGTATGGACTTCAAAAATGTATATTATATTATAATGCATTATATTATGTTATGTTACGTTACATTATGTTGCATTACATTATGTTATGTTATATTTCTTCTTACAGTCTCCACTTCAGAATAAAGGATTTTCTAGTTTATGCTGGGGATTAGGTTTTCCTTATTTAGGGGAGTCTGGGAAAGCCATTTTCAAAAATCATTCTTTTTTGATAGGCAACTTATTTTATGGAGCACCACCAGAAAGTTTAACAAATTTTAGCAGCATTATTGCTCCTGATAACATACTCATACTGCATGCATTTTGCCCAAGAATACTTTTCAGTCATGTTCAGCTCCATATTTTTGCAATTGAAAAAGTAAATATTTGCCAAAGAATGGAAACGAAGACTTCAAAAACTGTGGTAGACAACGCACCAATGTTCAGCTGAAATCTTATAGATCATCTCTTCCTGGTTTTCCCTGCTTCTTGCTGTTCAGCTCAACTTATGGAGAAAAAAAAAAGCAAAATAAACCCGAAACCAAAAATTAAATATTGATCCATGTGAAAAATTGCTTTAGCTCTGTCTGTGAAGAAAGAAGCAAGATTTTCTACCAGACAAAGGACAGGTCAATGTTGAGAATCAGCACAGGCTGCTCAGTTGAACTATTAGTTGAAATAATTGCATCTGCAGGGGATTGGGTTTATCTATGAAGAACATGAGAATCCCTGAATTAAAGGTATATGCCTTAAAAGAGAGGATAACTACTTTCAGCCTACCAGAGGGTGACACATAAAGTGCAAAAAGAAATCAGTGTGTCTTTTTAACTTTTAAGCATATTTGAATTATTTTACTTATTAACAATTCTTATAAAATACTATCATTTTGCAAAACTAGGTCAGCTTTAAAATTCTGTAGTTCAGACTTCTCTGTAGTCAGGATTATCCTGGCAGTGGTTTGCTCTTGATTTCTTACTGAAAGGTTATCAAACTTTGTGTTATCAACCATATCCCATTCTCGTTAGATATGAAATAGATGCTATTTGGTCTGAATTACCAAGAAGTTGGAGTGCTTTGATGTACCATGGCATGTGAGAACTGAAAACAATAATTTAGTGCAAGCAGGAAGGATAACAAAATTGCAAGGTATGAAAGAACCCCCAGCCTTCAAAATACCTCATAACATTGAAAAACAAACAAAAAAAATCTCTTATTTTACCTTCTTGGCCTTCCTTACACGCTGTGTAAAACTCAGGGGTAGTGTGAAAGCATGAGTAGTCTCTCAAAAAACAGGGACACCTTGCAGAGCTGTAAAGCTTTGACCCAGATCTAGTCTTCCAACAGCTAAAAACTTGAATGTGTCACTTTTATAGACCTGGACAATCAACAACCAGACTTCTTGTCTTTTATTTCATTAGCTAAGTAAAATTAAAAGAATTCATAGCCTCTGAATAGTTTTAGCTAATGTGCTTTCAGCATTAAAAGATTATCCTTCTTTTGCAAAACATTCACTTCCAAGTATTTTGAAGCTTTTTATGGTCATGCAAAAGACAAAAGGTGTCTTCTACAGTATAATGTGAAGATGTTGATAGGTCAGTTAGAAAATCTGCTTATTATAAGGCATATATTGCTTATTAAGATATTATGGAAATACACAACTGAAAACAAGATATAATTTTTTAACTTTGTCTCCATCCTATTGCTTTTCCAGTGGTTTCATTTACATGGTAAAATTCACACACAGGGCTGGATTTTGAAACTGTTTTGCCATAGCTTCTGCTGTGTCTCCTCTATTGACTTCTTAATGAGAGCTATCTTGAAAAAAAAACCCCAAATAGCTTTATGAAAATGTAGCCTTCTGCAGCTCTCTCTCTCTGAGTGACGAGTGCTGTGATTGCAGAGGTGGGAGGTAAGAGACAGATAATAAGAAATTTCAACTTAGAGTATCTTGATGACACATGAAAGATGAATTGAAAGTGCTTTAGTTTAGAAATTAGTTTTCATGGCTTTTAAGGTGATTGATGAGATGACTTTGAACTAGGTCTACCTAGCAGCGGTCACCGTGTTGTAACAGCAGAAGGCATGCAGAGTGAGTGTGGGTATCGCACACTGCAGAGCTATCTGTCCATCTATTTAAATACATCTGAACAGCTAAAGTTGTCACATTGCTAGGAGGCAAATAACTGGTAACTGGAATTCTGAAAAACCTTTTTTTTTTCCCCCATAAGAAAAATAATCTTGTTATAAATAAAACCTGCTGCAGAAGGTAGGCACCAGTTTCAGGAAGACAGGGTAGATAAAAGGTAGGCACACGTAGGGAAGACGAGGAAAAAGGAAAAATGATGAGTGCCAGGGTGGGCATCCAACTCAACCCCGAATCCACAAGAGTCTAATGGAAGAGACACTCATCAGAGGCATGGCAGACCAAGGTTCAAGTCTTTGGTCTTTGGTTCAAATAGGTTTGAACTTGGATTTCCCACGTCGGTTGGTTGTACTCAATCAGTCTTCCTCTGTATAAAGGGGAGCCTGGGAAGGGCAGGCCGAATCAGTCAAACCCTTATGCCCGTGCGCTTGTCTGTGATGTGTGAGACCCTGCAGTGAGCTTTAGTCTCAACTGACGATTCTGAAATGATATAAGAATCAGTCCCTCTGCCTTTGTCTTTTTTTTTTTATTTTTTTCTTATTAAAAGCTTTTAGAGGTTCATCCCAGTGTGGGATAGGATTTTTATTTTTTTTTTCAATCTTGACAACTTTATCAGTGGGGAAAAGCTTTTTGACACAGTTTTATGTGCAAGTATTTTATTTTCCCCCCAGGATATTAAAATCACACTGAAATCTGAACTGGAGATCAAGACTCAGATATGTTTCAGGCCACTTTGAAATTAAGCTTAAATATTCTGATGAATATTTAGCTAAGGATCATTCGGTCTGTTAGAAATGATCCAACACTGTTGTTGATTTGAACAATGAATTTTTTATTGCTTTCCTTCTGGTCAATTCTCCTTTGAAAGCCTTGCAAATTACTTTTCTTTGTGGTTCTGCCTTTCAGTGGTATAGGTTTACAGAAAGCAATACTGAAAAGACAGGATCATGACTGGCATTTAAATGTCAGGGTGCCACAGTCCCCATCTCCTGCTCATCTGGAGCAGGGATGCTGATGGAGATCTCTGCTTCCCTGTCCTCGACTGCAGGGCTCATGCAGCATTGCTGAGCCTCAGACAGGGATGCATTCCTGAGTCTTGTATTTTAAACACACCTCATGAGACAGCTAACTCAACCTTCCACTTAAAAGTAAGATCAATTATATTTTAATGACATACTCAGGCAGCCTATTCTAGTGCTCATCTCTAATTTTACGACTGGAAAGTTTTCCTAATGTCTAATTAGGATCTCCCTTACTGCAACTTAAACCCCTTACTTTATTTTCCAAAATACTTTATTCCTTCCTCTACACAGTAGTCTGGCTGACTTTCCCAAATCACTTCTCACAATACCTTCTTTTATTTTTTTTTCTTTGCTCACAGATCATGTTTTTTGGAAGTATCATAGTAACATATAGTAACATATATCACATCATGGGATTAGGTTTTTTCCAGATTTAGTTAACTGACAATAAGACAGGCAAACAGATGTGGCAAACCTTGCTTGCTTACCACAAGCAGCTTTCTAGTCCTTTACCCACAAGCAAGGAAAGCGACAACCTGTATTGGGATGCCAGTCCAGAACTGGTCCTCAGCAGTGAAGACTGAGAAATGCAGGTAAGAGAGTGTCCAGACTGAGGGAAGAGTTTTGATGTGCAAGACTGTATAAACTGCTGGCACTACCCCAGCTTTGTTATTCAAAAACTAATAGTTATCACTATATATTGAGGTTTTGGATGATTCCAGCACAAGAGAGATTTTTGTCTCCTTGACATATCAAGTCTAGTCTGCATTTTGTGAATGTTAAACATCCCAAGGGACTCCGGTTTTGATAGAAGGATTTTTTCCTGCCATCTCAATCATACATTCATTTCTGTTCATTTTCCTGTATTATAATTTGGAACTGGTACATGTGACGTTCTTCCACTTCAAATATGACTAGAGTATAATGATGTTATCTTCCTATCATTTGTTGAGTATTATGGCCCCCCATTTGACATAAAATGGTTATCTAAAGTTTGAGATTCCACACACAGATAGAAAGGCCAAGGATGGAAAATAGTAATTCAAGTGCTGGGAAGAGAACACAGTAATTTCTTGCATGTACTTCAAAAATGGTGGTTGCAGCCATCAATTTCAATGAGATTTAATCCTACCAGAAAGAGAAGTTTGAAAGTATTTGTATTTTGGGAATAAGAGTGTTTCCATGGGAGGGGTATTTTTGTTTGTTTGTTTATTTGTTTTTAGGATTAGTTGTATTTCAAACTCATGCTCTATCTTTAACTGAATGAACTAAGAGCAATCCCTTAGTGGTAGCAGTGGTAGCTGTCCAGTAATGTCCTTGAAGCTGGAAGAGCTGCTAGGAAGCAGCTTGTGGAAAGCATTGCTTCTTTTTTTATGCCTTATGGAATTTTCTAGCACACAGTCTGGCTCTTTTTGTTATCTGCCAGCAGATCTTTGAATGCATGACCCATACCAAAATCTTCTTACAGGGTGAAAAACCTAAGTATCATTTAGTGTTAAGCTGATTAAAAAAAAAAGAAAGGCAGAAAAAAAATAAGCTGGTGCTTGGAGAGACAGAATGTTGGGTTTGAGGTATTTTTTCTTTAAAAGGCTCTAATCATGTTTCATTTCAGCTTCGGCATCAAATAAGAAGGTGTAAGTGCAGGAATGAATATTTACAGAAAAAAAAAATAGAAAGATTTCTAGAATAATTCAAACACATTAGTTGTGATAATTAACCATTAAAGAAAAATACTAGTAGCACCACAAATTAATAGCAATATAAATATTCATAATTTAAAGCCTTTTAAAACAGTTTATTGTGCAGAAGACTAATTTAAATCTAACCTCATTTTTTAAATCAGCACATTCAGTCAGGCTTAAAAATGAATATGTATAAACTGCTTATTAGACGCTGGATGTGCAGAATCAAGTGGTATGTGTTTAGCCTACTGGAATGAGGTTTCTGTCCAGAGGGTCTCACTGCAACAGGATGGTTTGCAGAAGTGACTTGAAGCAGCTCCTGGGCAAAACCTGTCCCTATCAAAAGCATGAGGCCCATGGTGGTCTAAGAAATTCATACAAACTGGGGCTTTTCCAAGAAGCAGGCAGGGGTCTGAGATGAAAGGGACTGTAGTCCCTGCATGTGTCACTGCTACCCAAGCTTGGCTTTATGTCCTCATTCACAGATTATTGCGTACCAGCTGAAGCCTTACCCTGGGGCTCTGATACCCTGCCTGACATCCAAGCAGAAAGGCGTTGAGAAAGTGGTAAGGTAAACATTTTGGGAGGCAGACATGTGCCTGATTGTCCTGTTGATGAGACCTGCTAGGCCAAAGCCTAACACCCAGATCCCCTTGCAATGCAGACGGAGCAGCATCAGGGTTGGAATACATCTTTCTGCTTGGAGCAATACCTGATGAGCAGTGCCAGCAGAGCGTCTCTGCTCTAGCAATGTGGCTTTTCCTTTGTCTGTACTCAATAACCTAACATCACCTGAGAAAGCCTTTACATGGCTTTACATCCAGTCCTATAGGTGAAGGTAACTTTCTGTCTGCTTCTTCATGCCTTTGCTACGTGGAGCAAGGGTCTGAAAGGCTCATATCACAGCCTTCTAGATGACATTTATCTTTTGTATGTAACAGGAGTGATACTGTTTAGCAATTGATCACAGGGAAATATTGATTGTGGATTGCTAGGACATCAGGAGACCTTAACGTTCATTATAAAATATATTCATTGTTAGCCCACTGATAGGTATTTAATTGTTTTAATAAATCCACAGAAAACAAAACCTGGAGATCCTTGTAGCTCAGATATGCTCAGAATTGTGAAGTGATTTGGCCATTCATTTTCTCTAAAAGTAAAGTCACATGAATCTGCGCAGTTACAGTCCTGGACCACTCTGAAAATGTAGGTGTTAGATTAAAGTATTACAGGAATTACTGATCCCCCCGGCCCCATGCCCCATCGGAGCTTTATTGCGCCATGGCAGTAGAAATGTTTCATGGCAGTTATTGTAGGGGATATAGTGAGCAGTTGTGCTGCGGGCTTTTCAGAGAGATTTATTGCAGTTATATTTATAGGATGAAAAGAGAGGTCTCTACTGCAGGAAAAGCCCCGCAGAGATTAGTCATGTGGATCTCCAGGAGAAATCCCTCCTGGCAGCAAAGGGGGGGCAGTGGGGTTCCCGCCTCCTCCTGCCCACCTTAGTCTTGATGGGCAGTGCTGTCTCAAGCCAGCTCTGCTCTCCCTCTCCCTGAGAAAACGGCTGGCTCTGGCACATTTCCTCTGGCTGAAGTTACACAGGAACCCGTGAGCGTTTCCCTCCCGCTGCAACCATTTTGCCTTGCTGATCGCAGCTTTTTGGCTGGAGAGGAAGCCTCTGCAAGTGTGGTTAATGGACAGGGAGCATCAGGGGAACAGACCCACCAGTGGTACTTTGCAATCAGTAGAACAATCTAGCACTATTGATCCTGGCTCCGCTCTTGAGCATAATTTGGAGATTTTGAAGGCATAAGAAACCATTCTGGTACACTAATCTGATTTCCTATATAACAAAGAGTATAGAACTTTCTGCATTAAATTCATTTTGAGGTAAAGAACTTTTATTTAGCTGGGGGTATGGCAGGCAAGAGTTCCTTCTTGGCTGAAAGAGGTATTTGTAAAGAAGAAATTTGGGGTTGGACTGCTGGTGCGCATGCTTCTTTTACAGTCCAAGCAGTTCCTCGCAAGCCTGATTTGTCTGGTTTTACCCAAAAAGGCACGGTACCTTGATCTTACACTAATGCCAAAGTAACTTTCTTTCTGACCACCAAGTTTCTACTGAAAAATTGTGCTGATCCCAGATTAGTATGTTGAGAAGAAATCGGTTTAGTCTAATAGTTGCAGCATATCAAATGTGCTAACAACCACAAATCATAACAATAAAGGATTAGCCTTTAAAAAAATACAAATGGATTTCTTAGTTTCATCTTTTTAAACCCAGAATATCATTAACATCTATTGCACAAATAATGCAGATAAATTACGTCTTCATTTTTTCTTCCATAAAATGTCATGCTTTCATCCAGTCTAAGATGGGGGGAGTGTGGGTGTGTATTTGGCTCTTTTTATGATTTTTAAAAATTATTCTCTCAGTCAGAGCTGCTAGGTTTTCCCACCTGTAAAATGAACATAGGTGCCTTCTAAAAACAACGTATCAATGACATTTCATTGTTGTCTATGCATTTGTTGCAAAGTTATTTTAAAAATACTATGCAGCATATGCATAGGAAATAGGTGTTTTATTTAAACAAAAATTGCTTATTATAAAAATCTGATTTTAGATAACAAATCATATAATTTGCTGCATGTCATCACCTCTGGGAGAGGAGAGAGCACTTTTAATTACCTCCTTGTGGAGAAATTAGCACATCCATCTGCCTTATGAGTATACAATTTTTTCTTGTAATGTAGGCAACACCTCTGCACCAGAAATCTTTACAGAGAATAATAGAAAGCAGCCTTAGAAGGGACTGCTAGAGGTCATGAAGGAGATGACTATCGCAGGAGCAGCTGTCCGTAAATCCTGCCTGATGCTAGTGTGTGTCATCTGTTCCCCAGATCTCCAGTGATATATGTCTGGTCTTCAGGCAAGATGCAGCAGAGAGCCATTTTCCCTTAATTTCTGCAGAAGAAACAAAGGTGTTACTCTGGGTATAGTAAACAGGAAACTGTTTTCTGAATTCATGAAAACCATTTAAGTTTATAAACTCGGAAAAATGAGAACTTGTACCCATATTAGCATTACAAGCACATAGATCTTGGTTGGTTTGGGTGATTGTGTTTTTCTGCACTGACCTGTGGCTCTGAATGATCTGTTCTTTTGGCTGTAGCTCTGCCTGTTCTCTGCATCTCAAGGACTTGGGAAGTAAAAGAGCCAGAGATGGAAGAGTTAAGAAGAAAATGCATGGCTGATCAGGTCTCATCCCTTCTTCCTAATAGCTGTCATCTGCAAAGCTGGTAAAAATAGTATCACATAGCCCAGGACTAAAGGGAATCTCCTAGGTCTGGTGTCCTGCTTTACCGTGCAAAATAGGCTGGTTTTATGCCTGTCTTTGCTCCCAGTGATCCTTCCAGCTGTCACAGGGGGCAAAACTCACCAAAACTGCTGGGCCTAGCAATTCCACTGGTAACAACTTGAACTGTCCAAGGAAGCAGATAAACGATGATCAGTTTAGTAAGGCAACACCGAACAGACGTTAGACCATGAATGCTGAAGAGTCTACCAAGTCCATGGTAAGGCATTTTCTGGTGGAAATCATTGGTATGAGAGAAGTAGGAGGAAGAGCTTAGTAAGCAGAAGTGGAGACATAGTCCACTTACAAACGCAGTCCCAAAAGACTGAGAGTGAGAATTTGTGGATTAAATGCTAGTTGACAAACTGTAAGCAAGGAAGCTCAAGACACTATGCAGGAATCCCTCAAGGGTGCTTTGACCAGCTTCTTGTGAAGGGGGGACCAGTCCACCTAACTGAAAGAATCGTTGCCAGAGAGTCAAGCCTTTGCCTCTGCAAAGCAGAGACTACTTTGAGGATAATTTTACTAATATATGTATCAGTCAGACATTTTCAAGTCCCGCAGAGCTGTCAGGGTACAGCCTTCCCCATGATTTAACTAGAGACACATAGACTGAGCATAATTTGCAGTGCATCATAAGGAGCTTTTTTCTGGCTACTACTTAAAACACTTTCATTAATATGTATACCCACAGAACAAAATGTTCGTTAAAAATGTTCATCCATTTAGTATGTATTAATCTACAGTTGAAATAACTATACGTCAAAGGGTTGAAGTTCTCAAAAACGAGGTTGTGATATGTTATTCTCAGAGGAGCTCCAAATTTGGACATAGCTCTAACTTTCCAATTCTACCATATGTTTTCTTTCTCATCCTTATTTTTTCTTTTTTTCTGTGGTGATAAATTGCATAAACAACCAAATTTCTAAAATCTGATGTGTCTCCCAAAAGACCTACATAATATACAGTATCCTGTAATATGCAGTGTCTTGAATCCCTTTGGAAATAGACCTTGGTGAATCACATATTCCAGTACGCTGTAGGTACACATGATGCTTTGCCAGATTTAGTTCCTCTCCAGTACCCTTCCTATTTGGCAGAAGATTCCAGTAACACAGAGACTCACAAGATAAAGGCTGTTTGACTTAGACTAATATTTAGATATATCATATATGCACCCGAATTTAGACAACAGTCATGTTATAAAATCTGAATATGGTTCACAAAGAATTGTCATATTTATAATGGCATAGTTCATTTAAGCTAATAAAAAAATCTGAAATTTTGTGAATTCTATAAAAGTTTGTTAACGGTATCTTTTTAAGGAAAAAAAAGGTTTCCTCATATCACTAGTGCTGTCAAGAACAACTATTTATAATTATCTAGTTTCTAGTTAACTGCATAATGGTTTATGTCTTCTGGTTTGTGCTGTGAAGTCAGCTGTGGAGGTGATTCATATAACTCTAGACTCTCTTGGCACGAGGCTGACTCTTTGTTTTGTTTGTTTTGTGAAAAGAGGGTATTCCCACAGATGATATAATACAGCAGCTCAGCTCTTACAACACTTGTAGCATTTGTCATTAGTCATGAGATACATCTGAGGAATATTAGCAGTCTCCTGACTCCAGGGACTTATTTTTCATCCTGTTGCCATGACCTCATTTCCATGGAGACCCCTATTTCTCATTACGAGGGTTCTCCCCCTTGTTTTCGTGCTGTTACATGAGTACTAGAGAGTCCTTTCAGCCTGTGTAGTGTTTAACGAGGCAGTTCTGGTTCTAAAATGACTAGTCAACACTGAAAGCTCTATCTTAAAAGCCAACAAGTAAAAGGAAAAAGTGAATAATTGCCAAAAAATTCATTTGAATTAGTTCCTGCAAAAAAAAATTAAGCAAACAAAATTTTAGACAGTCAATTAGAAATAGCGGAAATTTAGAATAAAGTGGGTTACTGTTCAGAATGAGGCACAAAGGTAGCTTTGGTTTTGTAAGTAGAGGAACACTACCTTGGTTCATTCATCATCTTGATGAGAGCTGAAGCCTGTTTCCACATGGGGGAAGAGATACATGCCATCCAACTAACACACTCAGTGCATAAGCACTGAATTGAGAAGAGTTTTATAACACAGATATGTTGCACATCCTCATACACTGGATAAGACCAGCTTCAGTATAGTTCTGAAAAAACTGTATTAAAAAAAAAATTAAAAATATAGAATCTAATCCATTATCTAGGAAAGAGTGCCAAAAACACACTTGCACGCATTAGGTGCTGAAGTGAGAAGATAGTCAGGTATGTATTGGGGAAGAAAGCATAAATAATGGAAATAGATGCTAGTACTCAAAGTGCATTCAGTTATTTTAGCTAAACCTTCTTCCAGAACTGTAAAATAATTTCAGAATACAGAATGCTGATTCATGAGCAAAGTTTGCAAATAAAAGTCAGATAGGAAGAACCAAATGAACGGAAAAATCACAAAAATCATGCTTATATTTGTGTAACAAAACCATCTGCAAAACTACAGTCCATTAGTCTTATCTCAATGATAAGCAATGTTTTGGAGGAAATGTGAAATCTGCAATGTGAATGGAAAATGAAAAAGAATGCATGATGGGTCTGACAATGTTTATTTGTGCCAGTTTAACCTTTAGTAAAATAAATGCTGTTATAGGTTATTCCATCACTAGGCTTAGATGAAATATGTGATATGATAACCAAGAGGATTTTGTATGTTTTACTAGAAAAGCTGGAGTTTATTTGAACAAGTCTGAAACAGGTGTGGAACTTACTTAGACAGAGACAACACATTATGCTAACAGGGGAACTGTTGAGCTGAAGCCAGTTTATTAGTGGAGTTCCTCAAGAGTCAACTGCTTCCATAATGGCATTAGCAGAAAATGCCAGTGAAATTAATAGATAACATAAAATAAGGAAAAGTTTTGTCATTAATAGAAAGGACTATTGGGCTACCATTTGGGGAGAAGTGGACTAGAATACTCAGAGTAAGAATGACTCAGTAATGAAATAATAACATAAAATATAGGATTTGAACCTCAGGATTGACTATTATGAATAGAGAACTTGCCAGTTAAGAGTAAGGGTGAGGGGAAAATAACTGTGCGGATCTGTTGATGACAGGTTGTGTATGACCATTAGCGGGATGTGTCAATGATCAGGATAAACTAAGTCATGGGGTATGGTGGGAAAATATTTTCAGTGCAGACAGGGAAAGATGAATAGTACTCATATACGAGTATAGCTCATAGTGAGATGTCATCTAGGAAACCACGTGAAGTTCTGGTTATGATCGCCGGGGAAAGATTAATTAAGACAGAAACAAATGTAGGGAGGAATATGGACAACATGAGCACAAGAGCAAGTATGTGCCCGTATATTAGTTTAGACTGAACACTGCCAGCATGTTTAGAGTGCAGAGCTCCCAGACTCCTGCTAACAGGAGCAGTGGTGGCCAAGTAAAGTACTGTGAGAAGAATGAGCACGGTTTCATGGCTGAACCCTATAACACAGGTTTCTGCGATACCAGAAGACAGAATCAGCATTTCAGAAGACCTGCCATACACCAACTCTTAGGATTTTGTGTGGTCTTCTGCCACCTTGTTAAATCCATTTATTACAGTAAAAAAGGGAAGTAGAATACTACAGTTTTTACTCATGGGAAATTGATAGCTCAAGCACTCAGCAAATTTTTACTGAAAGTTCCCGGAAAATATCAGCCCATAGCCATCTTAAGAAGCTGCTCCTATGCTAATATTTCTAAATATAGAAATCTCTATTAATTGCAAATCTTTTTCTCTAAGGACTTTGGTACAATAAATTTTTTTCAAAACCTGAAAGTGGGATCAAATGCCAAGAATTTCCACTAATATTTGTACAATGAATGCTACATTCTGATTATGCCAGAACAACGGTAGAATACTGAGGATTTGCACTGGTGTAGGCGAGAGTAATAAAAATTAAGACCATATCTCATTGAAAATTTTATTCTTTCATTAGATATCTAAACTTTCAAAATTGTCATTTATCATCTTTTTTGTGTCTTCATCCAGCTCTACTTTACTCATCATTCTTTCATAACTGATATTTTTAACAATATCATACAGAGTATGTCTTTCTGTCATAAGATGGGAAATAGAAATCCATTCAACAGAGCTGCTGTTGTTTTTTACTTCACCTGTGGTGGTACTTAGGCTATCGAACAGGGATCAATACCTGTTTCATCACATCAGATGCTCTGTGAAGAGCAGCAGAAAAGAAGCTCCTTTCCTGAGAGCTCACCTCATGATAGGCAGAGCAAATAAACAAGCAAATTAAGGAACAGAGGACAGTTACACAACAGAGGCAGGTACTTACATTATTATTCTAATAATTCACTGCATTATTTCAGTATGCTTCACCAAATCTCCTTCTCTTTTTATATATTACTACGGCTAATAGTTACCTATTAAAAGTTTACTTTGCCCCTAAAAGAATAAGGAAATAATATGGAGGTTCAGCTTCTGCTTCTGAAATTTTAGTGCAGACCTGAGAAATGCACTTATCAAAGCACATTCTCCCATCATACACTGACTACTTTTACCTTACATATTTTAGCTGAAAAAGGCACCAAAAAATTGTTAATTCATATTATCAAATTAGTCAAACCACTCAGATAGAAGACACTATTCCTACAGCAGCAGCCACATTTATATTTTGGCCTTCCTGCAGTATTTTTATGCACCAATATACTGTCAACCAGCTCTCCATTGCTGTACCTTGGGTTAGGCGCAGAGGGCTGATTGGGAGGCTTGCTCTCCTTTGGCATAGCAGAGTCATAAGAGCAGTCAGAATTTAAAAATCATCTACAAAGACTGAAAGAACTGGGGATATTTTTTTCAGAAAGAAAAAAAAAGGAAAAAAATAACAAAAGAAGGCACAATAAAAGCATAAAAGGCTGTTGCAGAGTCAAAAGGAATAATCTGTGCTCCACACGCATGATGAATAGGACCAGAAATAGGAGAACTGAATTTCTACCCTGTACCCTTCTCTCCCTCTTACTGCCTCCCTCCCAACCATCAGGTCCTTGTGATCTCGGCTAGGATTTACGTCCTGCACGATTTACCAAATAAGGTGGAATGGGGGACAAATTTACCCTCTTAATGCCCACAGTCAAAGCTGCCACTGTAACATGGAGGGTGAGAGCTGGAGAAGTGAAATCTGTGCTCACCCTCAGGCTGCAAACTGAATGTTGCATTACTGAGTATTGGCTGGGCCTCCAGGGTGACTGTATCACATGAAACACAAACAACAGCATCCACTGTGACAGAAAATAGCATATCAGATCAGAAATTAAAAACTAAATCTGTCTAAGCAATTTACAGAGGTGGGTGGTTTTATCCCGGCTTTTGCTTTCAGACAAGAAAAGCCTTCACTGCATGAAATTATCGGGGTAGTCTGAGCACAATCCCAGACTTTCATGAATATCACAACAAGTATTTTTCTACAGTATTCTTAGGGTATATAGATGATTTGGGGGCTTTCTTTTTTTTTCTTTTTTTTTTTTCTTAATTTTACTCTGATTATTTATGCTTCATTTGAAGATGAGAAAATCAGAAGCATGAATTTTTCATGGTTTGCATACCTGTGTCTTTTACACATAGTTCCTTGTAGCATGGTCATGGCATTGTTGAGTGCCTTCAAACAGTGCATTGAGCAACTTGAGTGACAACTGTCAGCTTTGTCTTCTTCCTTATTTTTTCTGAGAGATGTTTCTTGAGGGAGGGTATTTGGTTTCATATTTCAGTAGTTAAACACAAATGCTTTCTGTTAATAAACATACATTGCTTTAAGATCAGCACAGGCAACTCATGCATGAATAGTATGGGGTGGTGTCATAGTTTAACCCCAGCTGGCAATTAAGCCCCATGTAGCTGCTCACAGTCTCAATGATGGGATGGAGGAGAGAATGGAAAGAGTAAAAGTGAAAAACTTCATGGGATGAGATAAAGGCAGTTTAGTAGGTAAAGCAAAAGCCATACCCACAAGCAAAGCAAAATAAAGATTTCATTCACTAATTCCCATTAACAGGCAGGTGTTCAGCCATCCTCAGGAAAGCAGGGCTCCACCACACATAGTGGTTACCTGGGAGGACAAACGCTGTGACTTCGAACGTCCCTCACTTTCTTCTTCTTCCCTCAGCTTTATATACTGAGCATGACGTCATATGGTATAGAATAGCCCTTTGGCCAGTTTGGGTTGGCTGTCCCAGCCGTGTCCCCTCACAACTTCTTGCGCACCCCCAACCTACACGCTGGTGGGCTGGTGTGAGGAGCAGAAAATACCTTGATTCTGTGTAAGCGCTGCTCAGAAATAATGAAAACATCCCTGTGTTATCAACACTGTTTTCAGCACAAATCCAAAACATAGCACCATACTAGCTACCATGAAGAAAATTAGCTTTATCCCAGCCAAAAATCATCATGGGTAAGTACTGGTAATCCTATGGAAGTCATTTTGTAGCCTCTAGGACTCCAATTGGAGTCAGTCCTTTCTCTCTTCAGATTGGCCTTACCTGAAGAGAGCTCCATCAGGATAAATTATTGGTTATTATCTTTGCTCTCAAACTTTGGGTGATTGTTTATATTTATTGAGCACTTTCTGTGGAGCGCCACAACAAAAAAAAAAAAGACTGAAATGCTAAGAATTTTCTTGTCAAGCATATTAATTTGAAAAAATCATAGTATTTAGGATATTAATACTGCAAGGAACACACAGAACTTGTAGTGTTCTAAAAGTGATATATTTGGTATCCTCCCTACTCCATAGTTCTATTCATGGAATTCTGAGATGAATCCTAAGGTTGAGAGAATCAGTTTCTGACAGTGGTACAGCGAGGTACGAGTTTGGACCATTTGTGGTCTCAGTTCATCTGCTGGGTATTAGCCACCATGCAAATGGGCATTTGAACTGGGAAACCAGATTGCCAGTGAGAGTGTGAGATTGCCTTTTCTGCCGTCCCTGACAGAGAAATGGGAATCACCACCAGCAGTCAGACAGGTCTAACAACAGGACACAGTGTCAAAAAAAGCATTTACAGATGAAAAAAATTATCTACTTTCAGTAGCCTAGAAGGTGAGAGAAAAATAACTCCAGGACAAGCTATGACCTAGAAAAGAATGTTTTTTCTGGATTTGCTTCATTCTGATTTTCTCTTTTAGTTTTGTTTCTGCTTTTTTGTAAGTCAGGCAAATTGAGAGGCATGCCTGCAAAAGAGGCAGCTATGCTGTGTTATTAGTACAGGGACTTCTCAAGAGGTGGTTGAGGGTAGTTGCATGCATTTCTATGGGAGACTCAAGAGCATGCATAGCGCATCCAGGAACACAGTGAAAACTGCTTGCTTTATCATATGCATAATTTGGTTGAGTTTTGCAATCAAAGAAGAAAGAACAAGAAGATGTTGATCCTTTCTGATACTCTGCCTCAAAACATAAGGCCTCTCTGAGAAAGAGGCTTTGTTTTAATCTCTGTAAAGAGGTTTCTGATAGCTTCTTGTGGGGAAGGCAAACGGCCTGCCCAACCACCATCGCTTCTTGCAGTCACTTTCTGCTCTCCTCGGAGGCTTACCTGGCAGTGTGAGCAGTGCCAACAGCCCACTCCAAAAATCAGGGCTGGGTGCCAGGTGGGCTCCCAAGGTAGGGCAGTGCAGCCAGGGGAAATTTTCCATTCAGCATGAAAGGAAGTTCTTGCTCTATTACACATAACCACATTGCTAGAGAGCTGCAAAGTGTTTTGTTTTGTTTTTCCTGTGAGTATATATGAAGACAACTTTCTGTTACAATATAGGTTCTTTATGAGAAATAATTAGGCACAGAAAGGGCCCAGGGGAAGCCAGGGGGAGATAATCTAACCCAGGGATGTCCCATTGCAATTAGGAATTTACAGAAACAGCATACATGTTAATGAGCATCTTCTCTGTTACCACTTCATTTCTGATATGCCCAGTACCTTAAACCAGAAAAATAATTTCTTCGTGCTTTTCTACCTAGAAAACTAATTTTAGAGTATAAAAGAAATAAAAAAAAAAAAGGAGAAGGATAGCAGTGCAGCTTTAGGAGAAAAAGAATACTCAGAAAAAATCCCTAATGTAAGATATAATGCAAAGGTGTAAGGGGGGGCAGGGGGGGACACAAAACCAGTCTTTTTCAGTTCTGATTGTTGGGCAGGTTTTTTACTTTTTAAAACCTACTATTATTGGGTTTTTTTGATTGGGTTAGTCCTCTATAAAACACCAAGAACCGTGCCAAAGGTATCCCACATCTCTTCCTATTACACTGGAGGGAGAGGCTGAATCACAGCAAAAGATGCTTCTTGCCTCATCAGGATATGAAAGTCTCATGGAAAGAGACATAAGCTGGTAGAAATAAACAGTCAGAATACCTGCTAAGCATTTCCCATCAGTGCAGCACACCCACCTAGCTACAGAATATAAGGCAAAAAAACCCATTATGGGGGGAAAATAGCTATGCCACCACTGAGGTCATTTCTTTCTCTTGTATATCAAGAAATAAAGAAGGAAAAACATAAATTGAATGTTGTTATATATTAACCTCTTTTGAGGCAGGATTATCTTTTAGGTATCCTTAAGATGATTTTTGAATGCCCCTCAGCATTTTTACAGTGACATAAGGCACTTGGAGCTGGATTGCAAGTTGATTCCTACAGACAGAAAGGCTGCCATTGTCACTGTCTGGCAGCTTAGATTTAGATTACAAGCCCTTCGGTACAGTGACCTTGTTGATGTTTTGTGTCCACATAGATTGGCCACCATAATTTTGTTTTCTTTCCTAAAGACAATTAAAAAGGAAACATGGATCTAGCAGATGTCACTTTCTCCTAAATAATAAGGCTATGTCTAAAAACTAAAAAAAAAAAAAAAACAAAAAAAAAAACCACCACAAATTTGTTTATAGAAGGAACAGAAAAGTTAACAGCAGAAATGAAGAAATCCTCTTTTGATTAACTCACGCAAATCCTGCACTCACACTGCCGATCATATTGGTAGAGATGCCACCTGTCAGGCTGGAGAGGCAATAAAGTACAAAGAGAGACATTAAGGATGTCAGAAGAGTGTTTACAGCTACCAGCCATGTACGCTCATCTGCACAAAAGCAAGAGTAGCAGCTCAGTTTTGATGAAACCAATACTGATAGGAAAACAGCTTCCACTACTCAGAGGAGACAAGAGGAGAACAGGACGGAGACAGTTTTAAATGCAGCCTCAAAACAGCCTTTCAAGTGATGCGGGCAATTAAGACTTCACATGACGAGATCCAGGAAATGCTGTGGTTATACTGCACCTGCCTTCTCCACACCCTGAAGCAGAATGAATTGCAACAACCACAAGGAATGTATTAACTGCAACTCTGCCTTTATACACCCCTTTTACTGTTTTCCTGGTTAAAAATAATGGTGTGTATAGAATATAGCATAGTGATGTTTTACAGCCCAGTTACTTCTCTGTCAACAGCAAATAATGCAGCATTTGTTTGGGGGTTTTTGCCATGTTATTAGAGCTGGAGGGAAGAGCTAGTAGTGGGGGGATTTCTTGCTGTTTGTGGTAAGTAAAGGCTTGAATCACCTTTGGGAAATTGTTTTCACTTTGCAAAATACCCCTCTTCCACTTTTCTATCTCTTGTGCTCTTAGCTCTTCATGCAAAAAGGGTAATGAGAAGGAAATATCCTGACAAACAGCCAGCCCAATAATGCCATTAATCATACCAACCTTCAAAGTAGAACTGGAATTTTATTCCCCTCCCACAGCTTTTTCCCATTTCTTTTCAGGTCTGGGTCAGCATCACCCTCTGCCGCCAGCCCTTCCCAAAGTGCATGAGCCACCCCAGCTCCTGAGATATCGAGGTAATTCCCTGAGAAAGATGAAGAAGAAGGGAGGAGAGCAAATATCCTCAAGGGCAAGGAAGGTCCCAGATACTTCTTTTGTCCCTGGGAGCCCTGATACTGTGGGATATCCTGCCGTACTGGAAATATAACCCTTTCAGCACCAATAAGCACTATTCATCTGAGAAGGAAGTAGGGACGATGGCTCCTTCGGCACTGCGTGTGCGTGTTTCCAACTGAGCGTTGTCTGGACTGGGAAAATGCAGCATTTTTATGAGTGGGCACTGTGGCTGTCATCAGCTGTGATTGGGAAAAGTGCCATACTCGTTTCTTCTGTCCTTGTGGCCAGGAAATGACTCACCTTTCTGTTTCATAACTCTAGTCTGCCAGGCATCATTTTTAAGATGTTCCTACTCAAATAATCAGGAATGATATGAATCTCCCATTTCATCTGCTGCAATCTGCAGAGCCGTGTACAGACATCTGTCTCCTGCTCTGCCTCACCACCCCTTGAGATGCTGCCTCCTTGACTCCTTCCACCAGTGCTTGTGCTGGACGGGAACAGCTTTCCTTTCCTTCGCCCTTGTCAACTTTTTCTTCCTACTTGCTTCCTTATGGAGCACACTGTTCCTCAGTTTCATGTTTTCTCCTGCAAGCGACCTCTCCCTCTGTTTCATCCAGTCGCACTCATTGAGGCAATGTCTCCCACATCAGGGAGCCCTGAGTTATGCAAGGAGGCCAGAAAATCTCGAGTTTCCTGGATGTAACTCCCTGTCTTCCACTGTACCTTTAAATTTTCGTCTGAACTTTCCTAGCTGTACCTCTAAATTCACTGATCTTCTGTTGGGTGATGTTTCATACAGAAATAGTTCCAGAAAATCTTTCTCATGAATAATAGATCCCTTAAATTATTCATATAGGCATTTCTACTACCTCTTCTCCTGTTGGGGTCAAGATGTTAGACTAAACAGAGCAACGACTTGGTGCAACATACCCAGTGTGCCTTTTATTGTGCTTCTGTTTGGTTTTGGTTTTCTCCCCAGTCTTAGTCTTAAAAGTAAACATGATTATATTTGGAGCCCAAATAATATTGACAAAGCACAACATACTTGCTTTTGTTTGTTGCCATTTTCTCTGATTTATTTATATTTCTAAAGAGTATCATAACAGTTTGATAACCCCCTGGTGATTATCTTGACAAGAACTTTAATTGTTAATTAGGTACTGCTTACAGATTATAAATATTCCTTTATAGACTTTTCACTCAATTATATGAAGACACCAAATATATATAGAATTAAATCCAAGCAATTTTCTTTAACCCAGCATGGTAAATAACAACTAGAGGTTTTATCAAAGATCAAATGCTAGTTGCTGAGCTGGGAAAATGAAAGTAATTACAATTCTGATGTTTTTAAGAAGAGCACAGACTTCCTCTCAAGCCTTCTTTCTTGGGGACTGGCTGTAATCAGATCTCTTTGACTTCTGAACCTCCACTTCATATTTCCTACAGATCCTCGAAACAGCTCAGTGCATATATACTTCAAAGAGCCATCCTTTCCAAGGGTGCTGGAAATGCAAGCATGCTTACAGTGTGGGGCAAGGATTATGCTGACGGCATTGAAGAACAATGATTCAATCGTGTGATTATTTGTCTTTCAAGTTTATATTTCAGATCTTTGAAATAAGCAAGAAGGTCCACCATCAGAATTTGCTAGTATGAATTATTCTGAAAGCTGATTATAGGTTGAAGTAAGGGAATATTTTTCTGCTTTGCTGGGATCTGAAATAAATTTCAGGAAACAAAAAAAAAAAGAAAAAAAAAAGCATCAAACATCCAGGACAATTTGCTTCCATTCGTGTCAGAAGAACAGCAATAGTTGATTATAGATGAATCACTATAAACATTGTTTTCACTTCATCATGGAAGAAGGAGACATGCATAACTTTTCCCGTTCAATTTGAAATAGTGTCTCATCCTGACAAGCTAAAGAAGTATAGAGACAGTATTATTTTAAATGGTCCCTCTTTTTGTTTCTGGGTCCAGCCGTTCCCCCAAATTTCTTTACTGGCAAATGTCCATACTTGGTCTGAATGTGTCTAATACTTTTCTTTATGTCTTTTCAAATTTAATAAGTTCATACCTTTTTCCAGAGCAAATCTGCAGAAAGCTTTCATAATGTATATACAGAAATGATACGAACACTGAGATGAGATTGGGGAGACAGCTCTTCAATGAAATAGCGAACTGTTACCTTAGCAACCTGCCATCATAAGCCTGGATTTTTTTAATGTTTCCAAAGACGTACAACTTTGGGAGGGGACATAGAAAATAAACAAAGGGTCAGTAAACAAGAAATACTGTAAGTAATCTTTTCATACTATATATTATTGATGTTGTCAGTATCTCATCCCTTCTTTATCCTGAGCAAAACAATTCACCTGCCATGTGACTCACCCCACCAGCTGAAGGGTACTTCATAGCAACTCCTGAAGAAGTCACGACCGTGGATGTGACTGGAGCTGTGCTCCATGCATAACTGAAGGTTTTTCCTGATCAAGTACTCCCACTCTTTCAGAGTCACCTGAGGCTATAAAAGGCCCCAGTGACTTCAGGGACCTGCACTTACACAATAAAATATAAATCAAATGCGTTTGGGAACGACTCAGATCCTATACTGGAAGCTAATAATTATGACCTATGTCATTGATAACAACTCCTATATTTAGTTGTGTAATGCGTCTTGTTACGATTTTCAGTCACTTGTAAATCTGACAGGTCTTAGGTACTGAGGCTATATTCTCAAGCTTAAAAATTGTTTGAAAAGAGTTTATTGATAATTCTGCAGACTCTCTTAGGAACATTTCTGTGATGATTTTCTTTGCAAAAATTCAAGATTTAGAAGTTCCTTAAAGAACAAAAGTCCTTTAAAGAGCATGTAGTTTCTTTTGAGGAGAGAAGGAGGTGAGGGGATGGAACTGCTTCAACATTTCTCTAATATTTTCCCCCTAAGTGGATTTGCATGGTACATTAAACTAAATGGTATTGACTTGATGTTCGGTCTAGACCTTTGAAGTATACTGAATGCCGTTCAATATTAAGCATTTATGCTGAATCAGATGCTTTGTTTTTTGCTGCACCTCTGAGTTGGGCAGTGTACCATGAACGATAAAGAAATGCACCTCGCAAAAATAATTGTGTGGAAATTCCTGGGGATGGGAGCCATGGGACCAGTTTCATTACCACGGATTTAGAATTATACTTTAACATAGTTCCAAGCTGTTATTATCATGCAAGGCCTCAGAACATTGTCCTAGGAAGCACTCAGACTTTGTTCTCTCCATTTTCAGGAGGAGCTGTCTAGAGAGCTGACTGCAAGGTGAGACCCAGCTGGGCACGGGGTCAGTGTGGCAGCCCAAAGCCTTCCAGAAGCTCCCGCCAGGCTCACAGTGTCCTCAACCACCCTCTGGATGCCTGCATGTTGTTTAACTCATCATCCTCAATCTCTCCATGTGCACCACATCACCTCTTTCTTAACCCTTTGCCTTTCAGGCATTATCTTATAACTCACATCTGTGCAGAGTTCAGTTGCAAAACATTCCCTGCATTTCTACAAGCCATTGACAGAGATCCTTCACTATTCCCCTTTTATCAGCCAGTTAAAATACTGAAAAATCTATCAGTCAAGGAACAGCGGATAACAACCTCCAAGTGACCAAGGCAGTGTCTGTTGTCACATTTGTGCACATTGCTGGAGAAATTGTGGTTGAAAAGGGATGGCTAAATCAGGTGCCGAATACATAACAGTGGCATAAAAAACATTTACAAGCAGCTTTTGGTGCAAATAAGAAAGTGCAAATAATATGGCAGACAATGTTCCCAATTAGCTTGTTAGATTAATTAAAATGCAAATGTTAATGTATGTTAACCTTTAAAAAAAAAAATCTCAGTTGCAAAGTTAGTATTCAAAAGCAAAACTATTTATATTACATAATGTCTGGGAGGGATGGCATGCATGAAATGTGTTTGGAATTTTGTGGTATCTATAGTGCAATTTAAAAGCCATTAATATGATTTAACTAAAAATAATTCTATAAAAGCTAGAGAAATGCTCTGGATTCCTGGACCAGCGAATAACTCCACTGTGTTCGTCTGGTGAGTCATCACTGCAAGCACAAAGAGCCTCTAAGTGGAAATGCAGGGAAATCAGTGCACGCCATCCAGCATTCTGAAAAAATGACTGGTACTAGAGAACACTAAATAATCAAATAAAAAGTAATGTTGTTACATAACTATCATAGGATCATATACTTTCATTTCTATTTTTTTTTCATTCCCAAAAAGGGAAACTAAATGCATTAGTGAAAGATTATCTGACAGAAGTCCTTGAAATTATTTGAACAGCCAGGTAACAACTGCAGCAGCCAGTATGTAGAGAGAAAGAAAATGTTTGTGCTAATATTGGTTCTTCCTTTTTTTCCTGATTTCCAAAAAAAAATTGAGATTGCAAAAATACTTCCAACTGTATTGCTGACAATGTATCTTCAGACCATATCCACTTTGATAAACTTAACAGATCTTAACTGAAGCTTAAGTTAGAGATTCACAATCTCCATGAAAAAGAAAAAAAAAATGTTTTCCTTATTGTGTGTTTTGTAATGTTGCGAGTTTAGATGATCTGTATCCACAGCTTTCAACTTCATACAAGCACATTTGCAATATGGATAAACCGCTCATCAGGCAAGACAGAATCACCAGCTGAACTTACCTTCTTCCAATGGTATGCTTGAAGTGAAAGCCAGATGCATGACCCACCCTTACCTTTTGTCTGCTGGGGAGCCTTTGGGCCAGCTCTGGGACAACCCCTTAATTAAACTTGGGAAAACGTTGGCTTGACTTGCACAGGCTAGAACAAGACCCAGGCAGGGAAGGCACCATCTCTCCTGCCCTTGGCTGCAGCAGTATTGCACAACCAACACCCAGCTGCCTAAGGGGGTCTTGCGTGCCTTATTTTCACCCTGAATTTGCCCGCTTTCCATTTTCAGCATCTGTATCTATCTAATTGCAAATTGTTGAGGGTCCTATTATCACAATGTCACTCCCCATATAATCACGGAGCAGCATAACTGCTCGTTTTCCATGAACAGCAAGGGAACAGAAATCTTTTACCCAAGATTTTGTTTGAATCCATGACACCAATTTTAAGAAAAATGGTTAAACAGCACAAGTTTAAGAGTCCATTCCCTCCAGTCTGCAAGACCTGCCTGTTCGAGCAATGTGGTTTACAATCACATTTTGAGGCTGAACAACTGGACATTTTTAAGGTAGCTATTGTGACTGTTGGTTCTGGTCCACTCTAATTTCTTCATTCAAATGTTGTTTGATCTCATGTCAAATGTTTTTTGGAAGTCATTATATTGCACTGATGTTAACAGAACAAGTAATATGCTCAAGAATGCACCAAATTAGTTAATGCTTATTTGGTTGCCATTTTAAACTGCCCTCCTCTATTGTTTATAAAGAGACATTCATAGTAGCCACTTCACTATTATGCCTGAGACAGCTAAGAGGTTTACAACTGCCTTGGCGTCATATTTATTCTCTGAAATTCAGACAAAACATTAACTGGAATTTTTTTTCTAAGGTATTTTAAAGCAAACATTAATGACTGAGAAGGTTCCCTATACAGTTCTTCCAATATTTTAATTTTAAGCAGAAAGCCTAACTATCTAATTAAAGAAGTAGTGAGCAATAAACATTTATGAAATCAAGTTTCAGTGGTTAAGAAAGACAATAAGCAGTATTTGATGGATGAACTTGGTCTTTTCAAACATATCTTTTCAGCAAAAAAACTCCCACTTCCTCCAAAATCATTTATGTTGATAGATCGTAATACCATTTCATGAGAAAATCCAGAAGAAAGGAAAAGTAGAAGAAATACATGAAAGATTTTCCTCTGAGATTTCTCCATAATTATTTTATGGCAAGAAGCTGTATGGGAGTGTGGTGAAGTGATGTGCTTTGGAGCTGCTCTTTGAAGCTTTCAGCAGCAAGTGGCTTCCTCCCCAGCATGTGTTTTAAATGTTTTGCTGGATTACAGTCCACCTGCACAGAACTGTTCTGACCTTTTTACCCTTTCAATATTTTAAACATTTGACCTGCTTTCCTTCCTGCAGTTTTGCTTCCGAGAATGCTCTTGAAATAATTATGTAAATGTCATCTTAATGCATTTTCACTGCCACATGCATTTGCAGCCCCCTTATGATGTTATCTTTTCAGAATGCCAGAAAAACATGAACCAGATGTGCTGAGCACAAAATACCACAGCAGGGATTTCCCTCACAGCAATCATGATATGGAAGTTCTTAGAGGCTTGCCATGAAGTAATAGGGCTATTTTTAGTAGCAAGAATATAACACAGGTAATAGAGTTTGAAGTTAGGCATATTAAGTATATATATATATCCATATTTACTGTGCTGAATAATAATGGACTGCAAGCAAACGCTTCAATGGTGAAAGAAAATTCAACCCAAAATTTCATTGGTATTTTAAAATTTACCACTAGTACTATGGGTTTCTTTAATGTTTATAGGTAGCTCATTTTCTGCATTCATTTATAGTATGAGTATGGTAAAAAGGTGAATGACAAAAGTTGAGCTATAGACTGTTGGCATCCCACATAATTGTATATTGACATTCATTAGTCAGTTGACTCTTGATGTTGCGCCAACTGACTAAACACTGGTTCTATATTTGATTGCTGAAGACCTTTGTTTAAGACCTCCTGGGTGAAAGCACAACCAAGCCTTTCAGTCAAAATGTCTGTTGCTTGTGACAATTTGTTTATGTGTGTTGGACCCATTCCTAAATAGCATCATCTCTTCACAATCCTGCTCCATAATCAAAAGCAAGACTAGTACTGGCTCCTTTCTATCACTCTGCAGCAAAGAGTGACTTTTATTATTTCACTTGCTTACATAGTACCCAGTGCTGTGAGAGCCAGACTGGAACTGAGGTCTTTAACCAGTTCTGAAGTTCACAGGAAGGGGCAGGGATGTGCAGACAGTCCTTTGCCATATAACCCAGTCTTTTACCCACCAATGCTAAAGGCAAGTGAACTGCCCCGTTTCTTCTTCTGCATTAAATCCACATGTAGCCATAAAAACAGTAATAATATCAATGGCAACTGTAGAGAGACTATAGTTTCTACTAAAGCTGCATTATGTGGAATATCTCCTACAATTTGACCCATATGACCGGCAAAAGTCCTAGTTTGACTTAATGCATTAGACTCCTCAAGGTATAAAATTAAAGCAATATTTTATAGCTTTTTACAGAGACATGGAGAGCTTCTGCTTAGTGGTTTCATTCTACTTTTTTTTTTCCTTTCACTTTTTAATTACGTTTATACTGGGCCTAAGCCTTGCCCAATAAAGCCTGCCACAGACTTGGATGGTTATTCTATCTTTTGACAAAATGTTGGAGTTGGCCGCGAGCTCCCACACATCTGCCATTTGACCCCTGTGAATTATAGCTGGATTAAGGCATGCCATGTCTTATTAGCTTAATGGTAGCTGAGTTAGAGAAATCTGCACTCTAATGCACAGATTTCTTCAGCTGTTCATGACTCAAATTCTGTTGAAACTTCTCAGGGTTTCTCTTAGCACCAAGTCTAACGTTTAAACACAATTCTCTAAGACACCCTGAGATGGACAAGTGGGACTGTAGCACAGCATCCTTAGACCATGTGTTTCGTATGTTCAAGAGGATGAAGTTTTCTAAGGCAGAAAGAACAACTTCAGCACATTTTTGAATTCTGTCATAATCATATGGATTTGTAATGTATAGATTTCTAAACTTAGGTCTACTTAGATGACTATAATAGAACCTAAACACATTTCTGAATCGGTACTGAACATGTCTGGTTTGGACTAATGTAATTTCTGTGGGCAAAGCTTGTTTATGATGGGGAGAGAAAAATCAGTGCTGTGGACTGTGAAACAGTGACTAAAGACTGCCGAGAGGTTTGACAGAGGTTTGACAAGGCTCTGATAGACTGGCAAGAATATTTCAGATAGACGATGCAGGGGTGTAGTCTTGCAGTATGGGTATAAAAGGAAGAGACACACGGGAATATGTCAAATTCTGATTCTCTGAAATCACTGGCAAAATTCCCACTGAATTAAATAGGACCAGAACTTCATCCTACATATTAATATGAATATGCTTATTGAAAAATGTACAATTCTAGCTTACAGAATCTGGGCAAATCAAAAGTAAGAGTCCTGTGCAACCTTAGTTCTGTTCTTTTATGCAAACCTTCTGATGCAGTCTACTCTAACAGTGCTACACAAGATTATTTCCATGGTATCTCTATCATTGAGCTCCTTTCTGCAAGGCTGATTCAAACTGAAGAGATTCACTGGTACTGACTATAGTAATGATAACATCAAGGTTTGGAAAACATTTTTAATATGAACTGTTATCTTAGAACATAATTATAAAGACTGATGCATAATATGTGACTCTCCAAGACATGAAAACATTTTTCTGTTGTCTCCAGAAAACATCTCTGAAATCAAACTCACATTCCAACAAGTCTGGCTTGATTTTAAGCCTCAAGGCAACACCTCTAGCTCCTCTCTTGTGTCCCTTTTCTCCAACCCCTGACTTTCAGATAAATAACCTTACAAGGGAACCATAAACAGAAGGTGAGAGTAGGCTAAGAGGAGTCTAGGGAACGCAGAGGAGAGCACGGTCTGAGAGGGAGGACTGTGCAGAAAGGAAATGAGACACTTCTTAAGCTGGTCTGGTTCTCCAAGCCCTTTCCTAGTGCAAGCCCTGGGAGATGGGCCGTGACATCTTCCAGTCCTCTCAACAGTCCTCACCTTCTGCCTCTCAACAGTCAAGATGTTGTGTTCTGCTGGACCTCTTGTGCTGGCAATAGCTTTTTGCTTTGTAAGCAAACAAGCTGTGCTTGCTTTTCCTTCTTTGACTTGAAATAAATAGCATTTTAATTTGGAATACAAATAAAACTTAACATAGGAAAAAAATGTGCTTGCAGATGCCGAGACATGCCCCACCACTCTATTAACTTTTTTTGCACTTTCCCTGCAGAAGTTGTTTCTGTCAATTTATTTTCATTTCAGCTGAGCAAAAAGGGAAGGAAAAAGCAGGTTGACACAGATGGTTGTCAGCAAAGTGATGACTGCAGCTGAGAATGGGTGTACAAAAATATACAGCTTGCTAAACTGTGTATTGTTTAGCTTCCATGTGTATGAAATGCCAAAAGAAATAAAATTTGGAGAATATATTTAGTACTTTTTTTTAAGGATTGTTAAAATTATTGTTTTAAAATGGAAAGGTGGTCATATGTAAAGGAATCACAAAGCAAAAAACAGAAAATAGAACAAATCCTGCACCCAAAACTTCTAAAAACAGAACAAAGAGTAAAGCTAAGCCCCTAAATAAGTGATCTGGTTTGAGAGCTATTTGGAACTTTTCTAAGTGCTGAGCACCCACAGTCCCATTGAGGTCACCCAGAGAGTGATTGTTGTACTTGAAAATCAAATTAATTTAAAGGTCTGAATGCAGATTTTTGAACCTTACCTTTAGGCTTCTGTATTTAAAGGATCTCTTGGGTCACACAAATGACCACAACATTGAGCTTTGATAGACCAAATAAATATAGTGATGAAAAAATTCAAAATAAACTGAAATAATCTTCCTCAAGTTTGTTAGCCTTTGTTAGGTGGGGGCAGGCTTTGTCCACATTGGAAAGCTGCAGCATTTTAACTACAATTGATCTTATTTTAACTTAGATCTATCTTGAAGTAAGGCTAAGCCTAATGTAGACACACTCAAATCGATTGTAATATTGCCTGTGTCAATTTAGCTAATTTAAATGTACATGCATTAGCAGATTGCATCGGTTCAACTAGATTGATCTTTAAATTGCTTTGTCTAAAGTTGTGCCATTTCTAGGGAGCCAAGGACTGTGTTTGGAAGAGAGGGCTGCCAAAGCTACTTACGTTTCTCCTATCTGTCAGCTCTGCAGAGTACTACCCCAATCAGTCAATAAATATATCAGTATAGCCGCTTATCAACTGATACTCATAAAACTGTACTAAAATTTCCTGAACGTTCCCCGGAGAAAAACCATTGAGTTATACACATAACTATTGCAATTCTACTGAGATTAGTTAAATTTTACCAGGCATAAATTTGGAGCAGGCATAAACAATTGTCTACGTATATTTTATAGTCAGAATTTAGGTAAATAAATCAGTGATGACTTTTGAATGTTTGAAATTCTTTCTGTTCTTCAACTGATGACTCTTTGAGCTCCAAAGAAACCTACAGCCAAGTGTAAACTAATTTTAGATTGCATGTCCTTTCCCTACCAGCTTTCAGAGCAGTGTAATCTCACCTTCATTCTAGTGGGGTAAAAATCAGGCACAGAAAATGTGTGGGATAATGAATTTCTCTTACTTTGCCTGATCATTAATAAATGAGGTTATTTTCCTCCTTGACTCTTGGAATTAGACGTGACACAACACCTTAACACAATCAGTTTGTTCTGAAACCCTGATAATAGGAACCCATCTGCTTAGAGACATAAAGGAGAATTCATTATATGCCCAGTAATTACTTTCAATGCAACATAAAGAGATTGCATGCACAGCTTCTTAGAGTTAAACATGTTGTTAGAAAGAATACCTTGATGTGTAGGAATAAGAGGAGTTCAAAAAGGTGATAGCTAATAATGACATTTAAAGATTTCTACAGGAAAAAATGAATATTGTGCCTTATCATCCCTGTCCCTAACTGCAGAGAAACTCAACATCTTTGTGCAGGATTTCCAAAAGGCTGTTCATGAATGCCTCCACTGAAGGTAATTCTTTTCTCTGTCTAGCTGTATTATGATGAACAATAACTTGTATAAAATGCACATTTTTCTATAAAGAAAGAAGGATAAAATGTCAAATTTTGAGATCGGGTGTGATGCCTAATCCTTGTGGCTTCCCCCCCAAAGCTGGCGAAGCCTCAAAGTGCTGTGTCAGGAGGGAGATTTTATACATGATTGAACACCAAGTATTAAGGCTACATAAAGAATGGTACTGTCAAGTTCTGGAGCAAGCCTTTTCTGTTTTCTTACTAGAAGAACAGGACCAAAGCCTTGAAGGATGAAGTGAAATGAGCTGGGCCGAGTGTCAGAAGAAGGTTACTGGAACTTAATCTGAGAGGAGGTGGAAAGAGTCAAAATAACAATTCTTTGGTCTTCCTGACATACCATCCAGATGGTCCTCGCTAATTGTATTTCCTCTTGTGATTTTGGCTATCAAACATGTACAAATATTTACAGTGGATGAAAATACGTCTTTGTTTAAATGTCACTTTTTAATTGTGCTTTATTCTTTGAACAGTACAGTTCCAGGATTTTTTATTATATTTTCACTTTATGAGCTAAAGTCTTCCAATTTTATTTTTCCACTTCCATTTCATTTCTTTATATCTTTCATTCTAATGAAACATGGCCTGCTAAGAGACCATTATTTTTGCAAATCAAGCTGTTTTTTAAACTGTCTAAATCTTCCTTTTAGCCAGGCACTAAGTTGCTAAGACAATTAACATGCTTGAGGTTGAAAATATGCTTAAGTGGTTTGTCAGCTCAGGCCTTAAATATGAGCTTATGCCAATACATTTAAGATACTCTTCTTTGACTTGGCTCTTTACTTCTAAGACTTTCATGCTCAGTAAAAACAAGAATATTCTGAATACAGTGCTGAAAGGATTTGCTGGAGGATTCTGTAGCAGAAAGATTTTCCAAAAGATAATACCTTCTAAACATGATTAAATGTCACTCCCTGAAGGATTTACCTCTTGGGCCCTGTGGAATACAAACTATTTGGCCTTAACAGAACTCTCAGCCTAATGACATTTTTCCTTCTTTTTTAATTATACAATTTAAAAACAATAATGTTAATGATAGATTCTTGACAAAACTGCAAGTATAATCCTATCTCTACTGAGATCGATGGTAAAGCTGCCACAGTCTTCCATGATGACAGGATTTTGGTCTTAGACAGGGTCATTACATTCTGCATATATAAATTCCTCTTACATCTACAATTTTTATTGTCAAAGCAATGATCAGACTTTCACTACGGTTGGTAGAAAGCCAATTCCTGCACAAATTTGCCATTAAGCAAATATATTACTTTGTCCCAGTGATACTCTAAAGACTATGCACTTTCTACCCAGCCTCTCTTGTTCAAGACCAGGTCTGGGAGAAGCACACTGACAAGGTTCCCTTGAAGTGGAGAAGGAAAAAGCACCCCCAGGATGGTACATCTGGGGCAGGGGCAATATGGAGGAAGAAGCAGCTATGAGAAGGCTTTACTGGGATATTTTGGGTTTCCACTGGTCCTGCAGAACAGGAGACCACCCTGGTCACAGGGGGCCCAAGGACTATGAGGGAGGTGAGACACCGGCTCAGAGAAGTTGTGCATGCTCCATCATTGAAGTGCTCAAGGTCTGGCTGGCTGGTGCTTTGAGCAACCTGGTCTAGTGAAAGATGTCTCTGCTCACAGCAGGGGAGGTGGACTAGATGATCCTTAAAGGTCCCTTCCAAATCTAATCATTCTGTCATTCTATGAGACTATGACTTCTCAAAGCTTCCCAGGACCCAGCAGACCCCTTCTGTGCTGGTTCTGTGCACTGCCCCCATCCCTGTACCCATCCGACCACTTCCACCGTCGCTGCCTTCACACCTGTCTCCTCCACCTGCTCCATACCCCATCCCCAGATTCCCCTCACCTGGAGGACAAGTGCACAGAGAAGAGGTGCAGATACCTACATGCTTTGGGAGAAGAGGCGTGTTACAGGTAGCTTGAAAAGCACAGATCTAGCCCATGCCAGAGGGGGTGCCTTTACCTTGGGGTTTACAGGATTCCTGGATCCCATCTGTAGTTTAGCTGAAATTTTTGTGTAGCATTAAATGTAGCATAAATAGATTATTTATAACTAGTAACACTGAACTCAGTATTTTTTTTCAAACCCTTTAAAGAAATTCAGAAAGGCATGTGTTGAAAACAACTTTCTACATTAATTGCTGCATTTTAATGCTGTTTGTTTTAAGATAAGCCCTGTGAGTTTGTACACTGTCATTCGGTGTAATCTGTTCTGCTATTAAATACAATTGAAGAAAACTTATTAATAGATGAATGAGTTTCTAATATTAGCTGATATCAACTGTCTAGTTTGTCACTCAGGAAGAATGATGGATGGCCACAGGGGGGTATTGGAGATATTGGGTATGCAAACTGTACAGCTATCTACTGTGATTAAGTTTTATGTTACATATTTCAGAATAAAAATTTGCCTTGGTAGTTTCCCTGGGTTGAATTAAAAAAAAACTGAAAAATCACCTATCTCTCTAGGCTTATTTTTTTCCTCTCTGTCAGAGAGAGTAAATAAGGTCCACCCAAATATTGTTTTAAAATACTACAGTCTGAACCACAAAAGTTGGCTAAATATAATAGATTGGCAACAGTTCTAGTTTTGAGCAAGGACTGCTAAAATAACAGTAGAAACCAAGGCAGTAATTAGATTTGGCCATGTGTATGGATTGTTTGAAGATTCCATAAGTATTAGATGTTTCACCCCCATTAAAACTCTGGTGCAATCTTTTTGCTTCTTCTGTGACCGGTGTCAGTATGAATGAAAAAAGAGAAAGAAGGGCAGCAAAGCTGGAAATTATTCAGAATATTAATTACCTGTACGATATCTCCAACTCAAAAGACAATTTCCAGTTCCAAAAAATGTTCATGATGCAGTAGAAAGAAGAATCCTGCAAGGACATTTTCAATTCACTGTCTAGGGAATTTAACCTCACAATTCAACTAGAAGGAATCAATAATCTTAATCCATCTCTGCCATTCTAAATATTTACCTCCTGAAGTTGGCTAACAGAGACAAAACAAAACTATGTGCAGGTTTCATTTTTTAAAAAGAAAGAAATAAAGAGGTTTCCAACACCCAAAGAGCAAAATCCAGGCATACTTTAATAGTTTAGGAGCAGTGCCAGGTTCATAGCAGTATGACTGAGTTCCCTGTGTTCTGTTTCAAAAGCCTTTCATGCCAATTTATGAACTAAAAAAAAATCTTGATATAGCTTTAAGAAATTAATTTGAGAATAAAATAACATTTATGTTTGCAAGAATTTGTTCATCTAATTATTCGGGTCAAAAACATGTATATTTACTGGTTTAGAAGAAATGTGAATGCACTTCAGTCTGTCTCCCAGAGGCAATAAGGAAAAGCTTTTCCTACAGCTGGATTGGAGTTTTTTTACCCTTTTCAACAAACAAATCAGATCCACTGGGAATCCAGATCAGTGGATATGGTGTTTTATTGTAAGCTCATATGTCCTTGACAGATAATCATGAGAAGATGACAGTTCACAACCAAAGTGTCTGCCAATGAAGAATCTGCCTTATGAAGACCTCTTCAAATTCCCGCCAACAAAGTGTACATTTAGAGAATAAACAATCTTTCAGCTTGTAAAATGTCATGAGGTCTCCCCCCGCAGTTCTGCCAGTCTTTTTTGTGCTCAATTTTAATGTCTCAAGCAATTCTCCCCATTCAGGCATAGACCCATCAGATACTTGTAGATGATCATTATCTTCAGCTGTGACAGGAGGCCACAATGTGCATCACAGAATTAGATTTTATTTTGCCGTGCGTTGCCGCATAACCTGACACATCAACATGAATTCATTTAACTTAATTTATCCTTCACTGTTTTTGGAATGGATAGTAGCAGGAAGTCAATGCATGGTTTCTTATTGTGATCTTTAAACTCTTTAGTTCAGTGGTTCTGGTTCTGCCAGTCTGGCAATTTACAAAACCTCAGCAAACTTTTTATATTTTCTATTTTTAGTCAGGTTCTAATATCTTTTTTGATCCTTGATAAAGAAATCTGGAATTTTGGGCTTCAATCCTTAAAATTTCAACAAATATTAGTTTCGAAGCCTAAATTAGGTTTTCGTCCTATGGAAAATGTCTCACGTACAGCTGTAATGCTGCTGTCACCACGTACCAGGAGCTATCTGAGAAAATCACACTCTCTTTTTTATTATTTAGTAATGCAGTTATCAAAGGGAGCAATTTTACAACATTCCTTAAGATTCTGTGTAATTCTTCCAAAAAAACTTCCAAATGTGTCCATCAGGCCAATTATGAAATCAAACTCTTTGAGTCTGGCACTGCCCTGCCTCTCTGTGCTTCTCCCTTAGGCTCAAGAGTCATGTCCATTTGCATTGGATCTGCCTCTTTCATGCCTTTCCCTACAAAAAAAAGAATATTGACAAAAGTGGCAGTATCAGTGCATGATCTTTAATCTGCAAAGGGACTAATATCTTTTCCCTCTGTATATGGATAAATATGTTAAAAGATTTTTCAGCTACATGTTCTGTGGTCAACAGTGCTGTAGGAATCTTTTCAGTATTATCCGGTTTATAAATCTACCCACTGATTTTTTATATTTAAATAAAGCATAGTCTAAAATACCAAACAATTGCAATTTAGCCCTGTGAGAAATATAAAGTTTAGAGAACTATATCATACAACATCAGCAGTATCAGTTTTGCTTTCTAAGGGGAGGGAGGGAAATACGGAAAGGTCAAAGACTAAATCACGGGGTTGCAGAGGGAGGTCACTGGGGTCACAAGGATTTGCTGCTTTCACAAAGGACACTGCAATCAGTAATCTGCTGTCATGCTGCATGTACTGCTCTTTAAGCAAGTTTGACACTGATGCATGGGAAGCAATCTGAGTAGGGAGCTAAAAAGACAATTACTACAAACATATAAGTACACTAGAACTGTGATGGTGTTAAGATAGAATTAACACCAAAACCTTACAAACAAACAAAAAACCAACCAACCAAAAAAAACAAAACAGATGAAAGCATTATTTGCCACTATAGATGGTGTGCCATATATACAAAGGGTGCTAGAGCAAACTAATTTAAATTATAAAATTATTACCATTAGTATCATCTCAATTTGAGTGGAAATTTGAAAAACCAAGGAGCAGCAAGGACTAGCATCAGACAATGTGTACCTGAATGAGCATCCATCCATTTCGTTTGTCTCATTAATCTAAACAGTTTGTTTCCTGCTAGCCACATCAACCCTAACAAAGTTAGATACATTGTTAGTAATGATATTTGAATAAGTAAATCGGAATCGATTTGAGGGCTCACATTTAGAGCTGATCTGTAGAACTAAAAAATGCCATGAGTTTACAGGATTGATTTTCAGATGAACAAGCTTAGATCAGCCACAAGGGCTTGGGCTGCCCCAATCCCCCAGCCCAGCACTAATTGCAGCCCTGCCATTAGGGTTTTAATTAAATGTCAGTGATGGGGTAGGAGGAGTCAGTGCTTCCATGAGTGGCTCTCCCTGCACACTGCCTACCCCAGCCTGCTTCATCCTTCAAGTCCCTATCCAAACAGGCTTTCATTCTAACGATGCCGCTTGCTTCTTACATCACAGACATAAATACTCACCTGAGCTGAACTCATCTACACAGATGAAGCCATTTATTTAAACATCAAACTGTCTGAACATAAATGAGTTTATTCTACCTTCCTCTGTTTTTGTTTTTTTTTTTTACCTCTTTAAAGTATGAAATATTTCTACAGACACTTGCTCAGACTCCCCTGTTGACACATTGCTCTACCATGTGTCACACCAATGTCGTGCAATGTTGATATGTCTGTTGTCAGAAGTACGACACGGCATATACAGCTGAGAGGTGACAGTTGATCTGAAGAGCTGCAGATTTACATCCTTTGAGAAGGGAGTCTGAGAGCATTTTCCTTTAATTTATAAAAAAGCTTCCCCAAAAAAAATTTCAAAAAATTTACACAGCATTCTGTGCTTATATATAAAAATATTTAGTGGTTTGCTTCAACAGAGCATTCATAGGGTTTTTTTTGTTCCCTTGTGAGATGAGTGCACTTGCCTGAAACCAGCCCAGAGCAGGGACTCATACTACTTGAGCTGCCTAAAGGTGAGTGCCTGGGAAAAGCCCTGGAGAACTGCCCCTGAGCGTGTTTCCCATAAGGAGTGCAAAGGGCTGAAGGCTTGACCCTGCAGAAGTCGCTGGCTTTACCAGGGCTAAGATTTCCTCCCTGATCCCTGCAATCAAACAGTTAGCTGGTATTTTTAATCCCTTTTCTCTTTCTTGATGGTAGCAGATTTCCAAACTTTCCAAGTCCCCGCAGGTATTTTAGACTAGGCTGCAAACTTTAAAATCAGCCTAACCAGATTCCTACTTTAAGTCTGCAGAAGAATAAAAAGCATAAATGCTTTTTTTTTTTTTTTCCTCAAGTCAGATACTTTCATGGTTTAATGCTTGCAGTCAAAAATGGCACATCTCACTTTTACAGTTGCACAAACAGATAAAATGAAAGAGACGAAATTGCAGTAAAGATTTGGGAGAGGCAGGGTCACTCTCTCTACCTCATTGTCTCAGCAAAAAGGATATTTGTATTGATTCTGCCCCTAAGAGTAATTGAATTAAAACAATTTCACTCATCCCTGTTCCCTCTTTTGTGAGCCCTATCAGATGCTCTCAGACATTTGATGCTGAGAAATGCACTTTGCACTGTTACTTAGCAGCACTCAAACTCCCTAACAATACCAGACTGTAGCTGGGTGAAATCCGAAGCTGAATGCTTCAAGGGACCATTATTACTAATGGGCTTTTTTATTAGAAACTTTGAAATCCAATAAAAGTGGTAGGAATTTAAAGTGCAAGGAAGAGAGGCATTGAAGTTTGTGAGTATCATTAAAGAATAATATTACAGTTTTATGAGATACTTTGGTCAGGTTACAGCTCATCACAGAATAGACACTGAGAATTTTCAAAACCATCCAAGTATCTCGGAAACACAATGTAGACTTCCAAGCTGAAATATGGCTTTAGCAGTCTAATTTAAAGAACATTGACCCCCGTGCCATAGTCTTGCTGCTAAGTGACAGGAGAAAATGTAAAAGGCTGGGACCAGAATCCAGCTGGGCTGCAGTATCCCTTGCAAATATTTATCTGTCAATACCTATATTACCACTATGCTAAGAGACCCCATCTCAGAGTATGGGCTAAGCATCCCAGAAGCTGCACAAATGCCTACAAAGAAATAGCTCTGCTGAAAGTCTTAGAGGGACTTAAAGGGACACTTAGTCGTCGACTGGCATCTGAATGCATACGGTTCACTTTTGTGAGCCTAAAGAGTGTCATATGTATTATGTGCTCATAGTCCCAATTTAAGCTATGTAACTCAGCACATTTTAAAATTTCATTAAAAAAGGCAGAGGTGCTTCAATTCAGGGGCCAGGTTATTGCATTTTGACCACCTCAGTGCAAACAACAGAGCTGAAAGGCTGTAACGTCCTCACACAACCGCTATCCATGGAGCTGTTAAGAACCAAATTATACAGAAACTATTCTAAACCTCACTGGATGAGTAAAGTAATACTCTCTTCAGTAAAGCAACTTGCATATTTCCACAATACCAAGAAAAACAAGTTCTTACCTGTCATTTGTGAAAATTTGTAGTGATCCCAGGCAGAAATACACATTACACAGCAGGAGTATGTTTACCGCTACACTGTCACTGTTGCTTGGACAATATATTCAAAAAATATTTCCCAAGTTTTATGTCATCCTGCTGTCTATTTTTCTTCGAAAACAGGATGGAAAACTCTACCCTATTATTATAACTTCTCCTTCATAGGTGCAGGTGTAATTATTGGAACTAAACTTGCATTTTCTCAGCTGCTCTGTAAATGCACATCATCTTGTCATTGTGAATACACATGAAATGTATCGAGTTGTATTTATATCCTTCTTCCTGCAATGTAATACACATACAAAAACACCCTACTGTGAAGTTAAGAGCCTCCCAGCTGCTAAAAGCCCCTATAGACGTACTGCACTCGGGTACCTGGAGAACACCCTGTAAGAGAAGAAATAACCTGATCTTCTGCAATGTGTTTTTATTCTCAAGAGAAGGAACAGTCACCCTGTCTCTTAATTGGGCATCTCCAGCATGGAATCTAGGCCTCTTCAGCCCTGTGATTGCCTCAATAATCTTATATACCCCAGGGCTATTGAAAGCAGGTTGTACTTCGTTTATGTAGACCTTGACTGGGGGAACTAGGTTCTTTTTTGAAAAAGCCATGAAGGTGAAAGACTATATAGCACACAGCCAACCTAATCTCATTTATGTGCTCGATCAATCCTTTCATCCCTTTCATGTTATTTCATTCTGGCTGCAGTATATAAAATTGGAAAGAAATTAGAAAATGTACCATGCTTAGAAATTTTAAGATGCAACAATAGCAATATGATATCTAATAATAAGGACATAGGAATATAATGTGATCCCTAGGTGTAACAAAACAATCTTACAATTTAGACAATACCGTATCGATCATAAGGCTTTCTATTATAATTTTGTACTGGAAAGTGAATCTAATAATTCAGTGCCAAATACAAAAAGAGGAAAATAGCTATTGATTAAATAGCTGAAAATTTAAAAGGCAAAATAGATTTTTACATTATTTGTCACTTCTAACATTTGCATGGATATGTTCCCATTCATAGAAGTTCCTGAAGCTTATATAAACACCCACTCTGCTACTAAGTTCATTATCCATAAAAATCGGTTTCTTGGCTTGCAGAGGTGAAAGCTAAAGCATTCCTGAATGTATTTATCCTGCAGATTTTCAGATGTTCAGGTTTGTTTGTTTGCTTCCCCAGGCGATACTGCATTCTCCTTCAGTAACTTGGGTACTCGGACTGGAAAATATGACACAGGTTCTAATAATAATAAATGTTGAAGAGTGATGACACGCATCTGGTGAGTTGCAGCAGGACTGCTTGGAACGGTTCTGGGTAGCCGACGTCTTCTCTGTATGATACCTCCAGACGTATTAGCACGCAGAGCGTACGGATGGCTGTGGGGTATCAGCCCACGGTGTTACCTGGGCTGGAGGTCTGTCTCTGGCAGTAAGTGGCAGTGAGTAACTAGGAAAAGTCTGTGTCATGCAAGAAAGGCTAGGACGGTCAGGATGCGGGGCCCCAGCTTGCAGCAGTCCGTGTTTAAGGGATTGTGTTGTTATATTTAATAACTGCTGTAATGAATTTGCACTTTTGGCCTTCAGAGGTGCCATGGAAGAGTTGCACAGCTTCATCAGACTTGTTCAGCAAAAAAGGCATTTTCTTTACTTCTGTTTCCAGAGGTATCATAACTCATCTTTGATGAGAAAAAGTGAATTGTTGCTTACTAATCCTCTTCCTGCCCTGTCATATTCCCCTTGCAGTTGCCTTTTTCCAAGCCCAGAAATGATTCTACTAGGATTCTCCCCATACAGGTACGAACAGGGTCTATTTCTGAGTTTGTTCAAAGATTATCTATACACTTCTCCTTAATACTTACAGACATTTATTAAATCTTATCTCAGTCATTTCACTGATCAGTAGAGTATACATGCACTTCATTACATGCTATTATCCTTCTGTTAGTCTCTGAACCGCCTTTACATTTGACTGGCCTAGTATTTTGTGACTGTTCTGATACTTTTGTATTAACAGCACACTTTATCATCTCGCTGCTCAGCCCTTCTTCTGGAAACCATGAAAATATGCGGAGAGAATCCTCCTTCCATTTACAAGACTGGCTGTTTAATTTCCAGCCAATCTCCTAATTTAACTGCTCTCCCACACTGCAATTTCTGGCAGTATAACCAGCACAGAAATCAAACGTGATGATCTGTCATCATTATGTTTCCTTGTAACTATTCACTAGAAATCTAGGAGGCTTTTTGCTTCTCTAAGGAAAGATTGCAGACCGTCAAGGTCCTTTGGTTGCCTTCTTGCAAGTGCAGGGAGCTTCTGTTTCCAGCCATATTGAGTGCGAACAGAAGATGCTTATCAGTAGCTAGAATGTTTCATATCACAGTCAGCTGTCCAAAAGCGTCAAGTCTAAACCAGTCATTTAGATGTCCTCTGTCATCAGGATGGAGAATGACTTCTTCAGAAGGCAATTTATTTCACCCTTGGATAGACATCACGAATGACCCCATGGAAGTACAGTCCCCATCCATCTTCATTGAACTAAAAGGATCCAGATAACTTGATCAGAAGACTAAACTTTAGATGAGTAGTGCAATGATTCTCTGTGGAAGAAATACTGCAGGAGATATAACAGCATCAGCTTAAAGTACAATTTGCAGTAAAAGCAAATTGTGTTACGAACAGCGGCTCTAATACAGGTGTGTGCTGCTCTGCATCCCCACGTGCGTTCCTCCAGCACCCTTGTAACTGTTCCATCCCATCCCTCGCCCTGTCTCTTTCTCCATGACTGAAAGAAAGGCAGCCCTACACACCACATCTCGTACCATGATCCATATGTCCCTGCTGGCCAGCCAGCACGAGCATACTGTTAGGCAACTGGCTCACCGGCCAGAAAACACTATTCTTGAACCCAAACTGATGTCTTTCCTCATTGAAACTTGTTCCTTTTTCTCTACTCCACTGCATATTTTTTAATATATATAAAATTAGTAGGAGCCTGTTGTTCCTATTTCAGATGCAACTGAATTTATCTAGTGGGTTTCAAAGCTACAGATACATTTGCACAAGCCTTATTTCATCGGGAAACCAAGCTAAAAAAATATGTCTCAAGTGTAATAAACAATATATTTCTAACATTGCCTGTTATGTACTCTCCTCTCGTCCTTTTCGTATAAAGCCCTCTTTTCAGAAAACAGAAAGGGGTGATTGGCTAACAAGCATGTAGAGTCCATGAAATACATCTCTAATCTGAGAAATAGGGTCAGGTTTGATCTTGAGTTCTTCTGATAGAGACTGAATTATTAAAAGGCTATTGTCTGCTTTAGAGTGACATTCTGTCTGAACATATTGTACTTTGTGCAGTTCATAAAGAAAACCAAATGTAATATAACTTCAATAAAAATAGTCCCATCTTTAAAGCTGCTCACCCTGTTCATTTGATAATATTCTATCCATTCTCCACTTTCCACTTTACTGCTTTCACTAAATAATTAGTCAGTCAGTTCCCCAGGCTATGTTTGTGGGTATTTCATGATGCAGCAGGGAAGAGAAAAGATTAAATATATACTTTTTCAAAAAAAAAAAAAAAAAAGAGCTAATGACAGATGTAGTTGCAGCGAATGTAAGTTACATTTTATAAAAACAACTGGTTTTCAAATAGAATATGTCTTAAAGTG